>CAXKVF010000076.1:600000-809764 GCA_964057225.1 Auanema rhodensis | reverse complement strand
AAAAATGTACACGTGATGTGCACTTGGTATGTAACTCGCTTCACGTGAAAGATAAAGAGATGCGGTTTTCAAAATTAGATTCCCCATGTCCATATTAGTCTAAAAACAAATTTTTATTGATATTGGTTCATGGTAACCATGACTTTGAAATTTACGTGAACTTTAATTTATGCTAATTAAATTGTACACGTGATGTGCACTTGGTATGTAACTCGCTTCACGTGAAAGATAAAGAGATGCGGTTTTCAAAATTAGATTCCCATGTCCATATTAGTCTAAAAACAAATTTTTATTGATATTGGTTCATGGTAACCATGACTTTGAAATTTACGTGAACTTTAATTTATGCTAATTAAATGTACACGTGATGTGCACTTGGTATGTAACTCGCTTCACGTGAAAGATAAAGAGATGCGGTTTTCAAAATTAGATTCCCATGTCCATATTAGTCTAAAAACAAATTTTTATTGATATTGGTTCATGGTAACCATGACTTTGAAATTTACGTGAACTTTAATTTATGCTAATTAAATGTACACGTGATGTGCACTTGGTATGTAACTCGCTTCACGTGAAAGATAAAGAGATGCGGTTTCAAAATTAGATTCCCCATGTCCATATTAGTCTAAAAACAAATTTTTATTGATATTGGTTCATGGTAACCATGACTTTGAAATTTACGTGAACTTTAATTTATGCTAATTAAATGTACACGTGATGTGCACTTGGTATGTAACTCGCTTCACGTGAAAGATAAAGAGATGCGGTTTTCAAAATTAGATTCCCCATGTCCATATTAGTCTAAAAACAAATTTTTATTGATATTGGTTCATGGTAACCATGACTTTGAAATTTACGTGAACTTTAATTTATGCTAATTAAATGTACACGTGATGTGCACTTGGTATGTAACTCGCTTCACGTGAAAGATAAAGAGATGCGGTTTTCAAAATTAGATTCCCCATGTCCATATTAGTCTAAAAACAAATTTTTATTGATATTGGTTCATGGTAACCATGAATTTGAAATTTACGTGAACTTTAATTTATGCTAATTAAATGTACACGTGATGTGCACTTGGTATGTAACTCGCTTCACGTGAAAGATAAAGAGATGCGGTTTTCAAAATTAGATTCCCCATGTCCATATTAGTCTAAAAACAAATTTTTATTGATATTGGTTCATGGTAACCATGACTTTGAAATTTACGTGAACTTTAATTTATGCTAATTAAATGTACACGTGATGTGCACTTGGTATGTAACTCGCTTCACGTGAAAGATAAAGAGATGCGGTTTTCAAAATTAGATTCCCCATGTCCATATTAGTCTAAAAACAAATTTTTATTGATATTGGTTCATGGTAACCATGACTTTGAAATTTACGTGAACTTTAATTTATGCTAATTAAATGTACACGTGATGTGCACTTGGTATGTAACTCGCTTCACGTGAAAGATAAAGAGATGCGGTTTTCAAATTAGATTCCCCATGTCCATATTAGTCTAAAAAACAAATTTTTATTGATATTGGTTCATGGTAACCATGACTTTGAAATTTACGTGAACTTTAATTTATGCTAATTAAATGTACACGTGATGTGCACTTGGTATGTAACTCGCTTCACGTGAAAGATAAAGAGATGCGGTTTTCAAAATTAGATTCCCCATGTCCATATTAGTCTAAAAACAAATTTTTATTGATATTGGTTCATGGTAACCATGACTTTGAAATTTACGTGAACTTTAATTTATGCTAATTAAATGTACACGTGATGTGCACTTGGTATGTAACTCGCTTCACGTGAAAGATAAAGAGATGCGGTTTTCAAAATTAGATTCCCCATGTCCATATTAGTCTAAAAACAAATTTTTATTGATATTGGTTCATGGTAACCATGACTTTGAAATTTACGTGAACTTTAATTTATGCTAATTAAATGTACACGTGATGTGCACTTGGTATGTAACTCGCTTCACGTGAAAGATAAAGAGATGCGGTTTTCAAAATTAGATTCCCCATGTCCATATTAGTCTAAAAACAAATTTTTATTGATATTGGTGCATGGTAACCATGACTTTGAAATTTACGTGAACTTTAATTTATGCTAATTAAATGTACACGTGATGTGCACTTGGTATGTAACTCGCTTCACGTGAAAGATAAAGAGATGCGGTTTTCAAAATTAGATTCCCCATGTCCATATTAGTCTAAAAACAAATTTTTATTGATATTGGTTCATGGTAACCATGACTTTGAAATTTACGTGAACTTTAATTTATGCTAATTAAATGTACACGTGATGTGCACTTGGTATGTAACTCGCTTCACGTGAAAGATAAAGAGATGCGGTTTTCAAAATTAGATTCCCCATGTCCATATTAGTCTAAAAACAAATTTTTATTGATATTGCTTCATGGTAACCATGACTTTGAAATTTACGTGAACTTTAATTTATGCTAATTAAATGTACACGTGATGTGCACTTGGTATGTAACTCGCTTCACGTGAAAGATAAAGAGATGCGGTTTTCAAAATTAGATTCCCCATGTCCACATTAGTCTAAAAACAAATTTTTATTGATATTGGTTCATGGTAACCATGACTTTGAAATTTACGTGAACTTTAATTTATGCTAATTAAATGTACACGTGATGTGCACTTGGTATGTAACTCACTTCACGTGAAAGATAAAGAGATGCGGTTTTCAAATTAGATTCCCCATGTCCATATTAGTCTAAAAACAAATTTTTATTGATATTTGTTCATGGTAACCATGACTTTGAAATTTACGTGAACTTTAATTTATGCTAATTAAATGTACACGTGATGTGCACTTGGTATGTAACTCGCTTCACGTGAAAGATAAAGAGATGCGGTTTTCAAAATTAGATTCCCCATGTCCATATTAGTCTAAAAACAAATTTTTATTGATATTGCTTCATGGTAACCATGACTTTGAAATTTACGTGAACTTTAATTTATGCTAATTAAATGTACACGTGATGTGCACTTGGTATGTAACTCGCTTCACGTGAAAGATAAAGAAATGCGGTTTTCAAAATTAGATTTCCCATGTCCATATTAGTCTAAAAACAAATTTTTATTGATATTGGTTCATGGTAACCATGACTTTGAAATTTACGTGAACTTTAATTTATGCTAATTAAATGTACACGTGATGTGCACTTGGTATGTAACTCGCTTCACGTGAAAGATAAAGAGATGCGGTTTTCAAAATTAGATTCCCCATGTCTATTGCTATAATTTATGCTAATTAAATGTACACGTGATGTGCACTTGGTATGTAACTCGCTTCACGTGAAAGATAAAGAAATGCGGTTTTCAAAATTAGATTCCCCATGTCCATATTAGTCTAAAAACAAATTTTTATTGATATTGGTGCATGGTAACCATGACTTTGAATTTTACGTGAACTTTAATTTATGCTAATTAAATGTACACGTGATGTGCACTTGGTATGTAACTCGCTTCACGTGAAAGATAAAGAGATGCGGTTTTCAAAATTAGATTCCCCATGTCCATATTAGTCTAAAAACAAATTTTTATTGATATTGCTTCATGGTAACCATGACTTTGAAATTTACGTGAACTTTAATTTATGCTAATTAAATGTACACGTGATGTGCACTTGGTATGTAACTCGCTTCACGTGAAAGATAAAGAAATGCGGTTTTCAAAATTAGATTTCCCATGTCCATATTAGTCTAAAAACAAATTTTTATTGATATTGGTTCATGGTAACCATGACTTTGAAATTTACGTGAACTTTAATTTATGCTAATTAAATGTACACGTGATGTGCACTTGGTATGTAACTCGCTTCACGTGAAAGATAAAGAGATGCGGTTTTCAAAATTAGATTCCCCATGTCCATATTAGTCTAAAAACAAATTTTTATTGATATTGGTTCATGGTAACCATGACTTTGAAATTTACGTGAACTTTAATTTATGCTAATTAAATGTACACGTGATGTGCACTTGGTATGTAACTCGCTTCACGTGAAAGATAAAGAGATGCGGTTTTCAAAATTAGATTCCCCATGTCCATATTAGTCTAAAAACAAATTTTTATTGATATTGGTTCATGGTAACCATGACTTTGAAATTTACGTGAACTTTAATTTATGCTAATTAAATGTACACGTGATGTGCACTTGGTATGTAACTCGCTTCACGTGAAAGATAAAGAGATGCGGTTTTCAAAATTAGATTCCCCATGTCCATATTAGTCTAAAAACAAATTTTTATTGATATTGGTTCATGGTAACCATGACTTTGAAATTTACGTGAACTTTAATTTATGCTATTTAAATGTACACGTGATGTGCACTTGGTATGTAACTCGCTTCACGTGAAAGATAAAGAGATGCGGTTTTCAAAATTAGATTCCCCATGTCCATATTAGTCTAAAAACAAATTTTTATTGATATTGGTTCATGGTAACCATGACTTTGAAATTTACGTGAACTTTAATTTATGCTAATTAAATGTACACGTGATGTGCACTTGGTATGTAACTCGCTTCACGTGAAAGATAAAGAGATGCGGTTTTCAAAATTAGATTCCCCATGTCCATATTAGTCTAAAAACAAATTTTTATTGATATTGCTTCATGGTAACCATGACTTTGAAATTTACGTGAACTTTAATTTATGCTAATTAAATGTACACGTGATGTGCACTTGGTATGTAACTCGCTTCACGTGAGAGATAAAGAAATGCGGTTTTCAAAATTAGATTCCCCATGTCCATATTAGTCTAAAAACAAATTTTTATTGATATTGGTTCATGGTAACCATGACTTTGAAATTTACGTGAACTTTAATTTATGCTAATTAAATGTACACGTGATGTGCACTTGGTATGTAACTCGCTTCACGTGAAAGATAAAGAGATGCGGTTTTCAAATTAGATTCCCCATGTCCATATTAGTCTAAAAACAAATTTTTATTGATATTGCTTCATGGTAACCATGACTTTGAAATTTACGTGAACTTTAATTTATGCTAATTAAATGTACACGTGATGTGCACTTGGTATGTAACTCGCTTCACGTGAAAGATAAAGAAATGCGGTTTTTAAAATTAGATTTCCCATGTCCATATTAGTCTAAAAACAAATTTTTATTGATATTGGTTCATGGTAACCATGACTTTGAAATTTACGTGAACTTTAATTTATGCTAATTAAATGTACACGTGATGTGCACTTGGTATGTAACTCGCTTCACGTGAAAGATAAAGAGATGCGGTTTTCAAAATTAGATTCCCCATGTCCATATTAGTCTAAAAACAAATTTTTATTGATATTGGTTCATGGTAACCATGACTTTGAAATTTACGTGAACTTTAATTTATGCTAATTAAATGTACACGTGATGTGCACTTGGTATGTAACTCGCTTCACGTGAAAGATAAAGAGATGCGGTTTTCAAAATTAGATTCCCCATGTCCATATTAGTCTAAAAACAAATTTTTATTGATATTGGTTCATGGTAACCATGACTTTGAAATTTACGTGAACTTTAATTTATGCTAATTAAATGTACACGTGATGTGCACTTGGTATGTAACTCGCTTCACGTGAAAGATAAAGAGATGCGGTTTTCAAATTAGATTCCCCATGTCCATATTAGTCTAAAAACAAATTTTTATTGATATTGGTTCATGGTAACAATGACTTTGAAATTTACGTGAACTTTAATTTATGCTAATTAAATGTACACGTGATGTGCACTTGGTATGTAACTCGCTTCACGTGAAAGATAAAGAGATGCGGTTTTCAAAATTAGATTCCCCATGTCCATATTAGTCTAAAAACAAATTTTTATTGATATTGGTTCATGGTAACCATGACTTTGAAATTTACGTGAACTTTAATTTATGCTAATTAAATGTACACGTGATGTGCACTTGGTATGTAACTCGCTTCACGTGAAAGATAAAGAGATGCGGTTTTCAAAATTAGATTCCCCATGTCCATATTAGTCTAAAAACAAATTTTTATTGATATTGCTTCATGGTAACCATGACTTTGAAATTTACGTGAACTTTAATTTATGCTAATTAAATGTACACGTGATGTGCACTTGGTATGTAACTCGCTTCACGTGAAAGATAAAGAGATGCGGTTTTCAAAATTAGATTCCCCATGTCCACATTAGTCTAAAAACAAATTTTTATTGATATTGGTTCATGGTAACCATGACTTTGAAATTTACGTGAACTTTAATTTATGCTAATTAAATGTACACGTGATGTGCACTTGGTATGTAACTCACTTCACGTGAAAGATAAAGAGATGCGGTTTTCAAAATTAGATTCCCCATGTCCATATTAGTCTAAAAACAAATTTTTATTGATATTTGTTCATGGTAACCATGACTTTGAAATTTACGTGAACTTTAATTTATGCTAATTAAATGTACACGTGATGTGCACTTGGTATGTAACTCGCTTCACGTGAAAGATAAAGAGATGCGGTTTTCAAATTAGATTCCCCATGTCCATATTAGTCTAAAAACAAATTTTTATTGATATTGGTGCATGGTAACCATGACTTTGAATTTTACGTGAACTTTAATTTATGCTAATTAAATGTACACGTGATGTGCACTTGGTATGTAACTCGCTTCACGTGAAAGATAAAGAGATGCGGTTTTCAAAATTAGATTCCCCATGTCCATATTAGTCTAAAAACAAATTTTTATTGATATTGGTGCATGGTAACCATGACTTTGAAATTTACGTGAACTTTAATTTATGCTATTTAAATGTACACGTGATGTGCACTTGGTATGTAACTCGCTTCACGTGAAAGATAAAGAGATGCGGTTTTCAAAATTAGATTCCCCATGTCCATATTAGTCTAAAAACAAATTTTTATTGATATTGGTTCATGGTAACCATGACTTTGAAATTTACGTGAACTTTAATTTATGCTAATTAAATGTACACGTGATGTGCACTTGGTATGTAACTCGCTTCACGTGAAAGATAAAGAGATGCGGTTTTCAAAATTAGATTCCCCATGTCCATATTAGTCTAAAAACAAGATTTTATTGATATTGCTTCATGGTAACCATGACTTTGAAATTTACGTGAACTTTAATTTATGCTAATTAAATGTACACGTGATGTGCACTTGGTATGTAACTCGCTTCACGTGAAAGATAAAGAGATGCGGTTTTCAAAATTAGATTCCCCATGTCCACATTAGTCTAAAAACAAATTTTTATTGATATTGGTTCATGGTAACCATGACTTTGAAATTTACGTGAACTTTAATTTATGCTAATTAAATGTACACGTGATGTGCACTTGGTATGTAACTCACTTCACGTGAAAGATAAAGAGATGCGGTTTTCAAAATTAGATTCCCCATGTCCATATTAGTCTAAAAACAAATTTTTATTGATATTTGTTCATGGTAACCATGACTTTGAAATTTACGTGAACTTTAATTTATGCTAATTAAATGTACACGTGATGTGCACTTGGTATGTAACTCGCTTCACGTGAAAGATAAAGAGATGCGGTTTTCAAAATTAGATTCCCCATGTCCATATTAGTCTAAAAACAAATTTTTATTGATATTGGTGCATGGTAACCATGACTTTGAATTTTACGTGAACTTTAATTTATGCTAATTAAATGTACACGTGATGTGCACTTGGTATGTAACTCGCTTCACGTGAAAGATAAAGAGATGCGGTTTTCAAAATTAGATTCCCCATGTCCATATTAGTCTAAAAACAAATTTTTATTGATATTGGTGCATGGTAACCATGACTTTGAAATTTACGTGAACTTTAATTTATGCTATTTAAATGTACACGTGATGTGCACTTGGTATGTAACTCGCTTCACGTGAAAGATAAAGAGATGCGGTTTTCAAAATTAGATTCCCCATGTCCATATTAGTCTAAAAACAAATTTTTATTGATATTGGTTCATGGTAACCATGACTTTGAAATTTACGTGAACTTTAATTTATGCTAATTAAATGTACACGTGATGTGCACTTGGTATGTAACTCGCTTCACGTGAAAGATAAAGAGATGCGGTTTTCAAAATTAGATTCCCCATGTCCATATTAGTCTAAAAACAAGATTTTATTGATATTGCTTCATGGTAACCATGACTTTGAAGTTTACGTGAACTTTAATTTATGCTAATTAAATGTACACGTGATGTGCACTTGGTATGTAACTCGCTTCACGTGAAAGATAAAGAGATGCGGTTTTCAAAATTAGATTCCCCATGTCCATATTAGTTTAAAAACAAATTTTTATTGATATTGGTTCATGGTAACCATGACTTTGAAATTTACGTGAACTTTAATTTATGCTATTTAAATGTACACGTGATGTGCACTTGGTATGTAACTCGCTTCACGTGAAAGATAAAGAGATGCGGTTTTCAAAATTAGATTCCCCATGTCCATATTAGTCTAAAAACAAATTTTTATTGATATTGGTGCATGGTAACCATGACTTTGAAATTTACGTGAACTTTAATTTATGCTAATTAAATGTACACGTGATGTGCACTTGGTATGTAACTCGCTTCACGTGAAAGATAAAGAAATGCGGTTTTCAAAATTAGATTCCCATGTCCATATTAGTCTAAAAACAAATTTTTATTGATATTGGTTCATGGTAACCATGACTTTGAAATTTACGTGAACTTTAATTTATGCTAATTAAATGTACACGTGATGTGCACTTGGTATGTAACTCGCTTCACGTGAAAGATAAAGAGATGCGGTTTTCAAAATTAGATTCCCCATGTCCATATTAGTCTAAAAACAAATTTTTATTGATATTGCTTCATGGTAACCATGACTTTGAAATTTACGTGAACTTTAATTTATGCTAATTAAATGTACACGTGATGTGCACTTGGTATGTAACTCGCTTCACGTGAAAGATAAAGAGATGCGGTTTTCAAAATTAGATTCCCCATGTCCATATTAGTCTAAAAACAAATTTTTATTGATATTGGTGCATGGTAACCATGACTTTGAAATTTACGTGAACTTTAATTTATGCTAATTAAATGTACACGTGATGTGCACTTGGTATGTAACTCGCTTCACGTGAAAGATAAAGAGATGCGGTTTTCAAAATTAGATTCCCCATGTCCATATTAGTCTAAAAACAAATTTTTATTGATATTGGTTCATGGTAACAATGACTTTGAAATTTACGTGAACTTTAATTTATGCTAATTAAATGTACACGTGATGTGCACTTGGTATGTAACTCGCTTCACGTGAAAGATAAAGAGATGCGGTTTTCAAAATTAGATTCCCCATGTCCATATTAGTCTAAAAACAAATTTTTATTGATATTGGTTCATGGTAACCATGACTTTGAAATTTACGTGAACTTTAATTTATGCTAATTAAATGTACACGTGATGTGCACTTGGTATGTAACTCGCTTCACGTGAAAGATAAAGAGATGCGGTTTTCAAAATTAGATTCCCCATGTCCATATTAGTCTAAAAACAAATTTTTATTGATATTGCTTCATGGTAACCATGACTTTGAAATTTACGTGAACTTTAATTTATGCTAATTAAATGTACACGTGATGTGCACTTGGTATGTAACTCGCTTCACGTGAAAGATAAAGAGATGCGGTTTTCAAAATTAGATTCCCCATGTCCACATTAGTCTAAAAACAAATTTTTATTGATATTGGTTCATGGTAACCATGACTTTGAAATTTACGTGAACTTTAATTTATGCTAATTAAATGTACACGTGATGTGCACTTGGTATGTAACTCACTTCACGTGAAAGATAAAGAGATGCGGTTTTCAAAATTAGATTCCCCATGTCCATATTAGTCTAAAAACAAATTTTTATTGATATTTGTTCATGGTAACCATGACTTTGAAATTTACGTGAACTTTAATTTATGCTAATTAAATGTACACGTGATGTGCACTTGGTATGTAACTCGCTTCACGTGAAAGATAAAGAGATGCGGTTTTCAAAATTAGATTCCCCATGTCCATATTAGTCTAAAAACAAATTTTTATTGATATTGGTGCATGGTAACCATGACTTTGAATTTTACGTGAACTTTAATTTATGCTAATTAAATGTACACGTGATGTGCACTTGGTATGTAACTCGCTTCACGTGAAAGATAAAGAGATGCGGTTTTCAAAATTAGATTCCCCATGTCCATATTAGTCTAAAAACAAATTTTTATTGATATTGGTGCATGGTAACCATGACTTTGAAATTTACGTGAACTTTAATTTATGCTATTTAAATGTACACGTGATGTGCACTTGGTATGTAACTCGCTTCACGTGAAAGATAAAGAGATGCGGTTTTCAAAATTAGATTCCCCATGTCCATATTAGTCTAAAAACAAATTTTTATTGATATTGGTTCATGGTAACCATGACTTTGAAATTTACGTGAACTTTAATTTATGCTAATTAAATGTACACGTGATGTGCACTTGGTATGTAACTCGCTTCACGTGAAAGATAAAGAGATGCGGTTTTCAAAATTAGATTCCCCATGTCCATATTAGTCTAAAAACAAGATTTTATTGATATTGCTTCATGGTAACCATGACTTTGAAGTTTACGTGAACTTTAATTTATGCTAATTAAATGTACACGTGATGTGCACTTGGTATGTAACTCGCTTCACGTGAAAGATAAAGAGATGCGGTTTTCAAAATTAGATTCCCCATGTCCATATTAGTTTAAAAACAAATTTTTATTGATATTGGTTCATGGTAACCATGACTTTGAAATTTACGTGAACTTTAATTTATGCTATTTAAATGTACACGTGATGTGCACTTGGTATGTAACTCGCTTCACGTGAAAGATAAAGAGATGCGGTTTTCAAAATTAGATTCCCCATGTCCATATTAGTCTAAAAACAAATTTTTATTGATATTGGTGCATGGTAACCATGACTTTGAAATTTACGTGAACTTTAATTTATGCTAATTAAATGTACACGTGATGTGCACTTGGTATGTAACTCGCTTCACGTGAAAGATAAAGAAATGCGGTTTTCAAAATTAGATTCCCCATGTCCATATTAGTCTAAAAACAAATTTTTATTGATATTGGTTCATGGTAACCATGACTTTGAAATTTACGTGAACTTTAATTTATGCTAATTAAATGTACACGTGATGTGCACTTGGTATGTAACTCGCTTCACGTGAAAGATAAAGAGATGCGGTTTTCAAAATTAGATTCCCCATGTCCATATTAGTCTAAAAACAAATTTTTATTGATATTGCTTCATGGTAACCATGACTTTGAAATTTACGTGAACTTTAATTTATGCTAATTAAATGTACACGTGATGTGCACTTGGTATGTAACTCGCTTCACGTGAAAGATAAAGAAATGCGGTTTTCAAAATTAGATTTCCCATGTCCATATTAGTCTAAAAACAAATTTTTATTGATATTGGTTCATGGTAACCATGACTTTGAAATTTACGTGAACTTTAATTTATGCTAATTAAATGTACACGTGATGTGCACTTGGTATGTAACTCGCTTCACGTGAAAGATAAAGAGATGCGGTTTTCAAAATTAGATTCCCCATGTCCATATTAGTCTAAAAACAAATTTTTATTGATATTGGTTCATGGTAACCATGACTTTGAAATTTACGTGAACTTTAATTTATGCTAATTAAATGTACACGTGATGTGCACTTGGTATGTAACTCGCTTCACGTGAAAGATAAAGAGATGCGGTTTTCAAAATTAGATTCCCCATGTCCATATTAGTCTAAAAACAAATTTTTATTGATATTGCTTCATGGTAACCATGACTTTGAAATTTACGTGAACTTTAATTTATGCTAATTAAATGTACACGTGATGTGCACTTGGTATGTAACTCGCTTCACGTGAAAGATAAAGAAATGCGGTTTTCAAAATTAGATTTCCCATGTCCATATTAGTCTAAAAACAAATTTTTATTGATATTGGTTCATGGTAACCATGACTTTGAAATTTACGTGAACTTTAATTTATGCTAATTAAATGTACACGTGATGTGCACTTGGTATGTAACTCGCTTCACGTGAAAGATAAAGAGATGCGGTTTTCAAAATTAGATTCCCCATGTCCATATTAGTCTAAAAACAAATTTTTATTGATATTGGTTCATGGTAACCATGACTTTGAAATTTACGTGAACTTTAATTTATGCTAATTAAATGTACACGTGATGTGCACTTGGTATGTAACTCACTTCACGTGAAAGATAAAGAGATGCGGTTTTCAAAATTAGATTCCCCATGTCCATATTAGTCTAAAAACAAATTTTTATTGATATTGGTGCATGGTAACCATGACTTTGAAATTTACGTGAACTTTAATTTATGCTAATTAAATGTACACGTGATGTGCACTTGGTATGTAACTCGCTTCACGTGAAAGATAAAGAGATGCGGTTTTCAAAATTAGATTCCCCATGTCCATATTAGTCTAAAAACAAATTTTTATTGATATTGGTTCATGGTAACCATGACTTTGAAATTTACGTGAACTTTAATTTATGCTAATTAAATGTACACGTGATGTGCACTTGGTATGTAACTCGCTTCACGTGAAAGATAAAGAGATGCGGTTTTCAAAATTAGATTCCCCATGTCCATATTAGTCTAAAAACAAATTTTTATTGATATTGCTTCATGGTAACCATGACTTTGAAATTTACGTGAACTTTAATTTATGCTAATTAAATGTACACGTGATGTGCACTTGGTATGTAACTCGCTTCACGTGAAAGATAAAGAGATGCGGTTTTCAAAATTAGATTCCCCATGTCCACATTAGTCTAAAAACAAATTTTTATTGATATTGGTTCATGGTAACCATGACTTTGAAATTTACGTGAACTTTAATTTATGCTAATTAAATGTACACGTGATGTGCACTTGGTATGTAACTCGCTTCACGTGAAAGATAAAGAGATGCGGTTTTCAAAATTAGATTCCCCATGTCCATATTAGTCTAAAAACAAATTTTTATTGATATTGGTGCATGGTAACCATGACTTTGAATTTTACGTGAACTTTAATTTATGCTAATTAAATGTACACGTGATGTGCACTTGGTATGTAACTCGCTTCACGT
Organism: Auanema rhodensis; assembly: GCA_964057225.1. Taxonomy (NCBI): domain Eukaryota; kingdom Metazoa; phylum Nematoda; class Chromadorea; order Rhabditida; family Rhabditidae; genus Auanema; species Auanema rhodense. The sequence goes on along the minus strand of CAXKVF010000076.1, from coordinate 796,590 downwards.
GAAAGATAAAGAGATGCGGTTTTCAAAATTAGATTCCCCATGTCCATATTAGTCTAAAAACAAATTTTTATTGATATTGGTGCATGGTAACCATGACTTTGAAATTTACGTGAACTTTAATTTATGCTATTTAAATGTACACGTGATGTGCACTTGGTATGTAACTCGCTTCACGTGAAAGATAAAGAGATGCGGTTTTCAAAATTAGATTCCCCATGTCCATATTAGTCTAAAAACAAATTTTTATTGATATTGGTGCATGGTAACCATGACTTTGAAATTTACGTGAACTTTAATTTATGCTAATTAAATGTACACGTGATGTGCACTTGGTATGTAACTCGCTTCACGTGAAAGTTAAAGAGATGCGGTTTTCAAAATTAGATTCCCCATGTCCATATTAGTCTAAAAACAAATTTTTATTGATATTGGTTCATGGTAACCATGACTTTGAAATTTACGTGAACTTTAATTTATGCTAATTAAATGTACACGTAATGTGCACTTGGTATGTAACTCGCTTCACGTGAAAGATAAAGAGATGCGGTTTTCAAAATTAGATTCCCCATGTCCATATTAGTCTAAAAACAAATTTTTATTGATATTGGTGCATGGTAACCATGACTTTGAAATTTACGTGAACTTTAATTTATGCTAATTAAATGTACACGTGATGTGCACTTGGTATGTAACTCGCTTCACGTGAAAGATAAAGAGATGCGGTTTTCAAAATTAGATTCCCCATGTCCATATTAGTCTAAAAACAAATTTTTATTGATATTGGTTCATGGTAACCATGACTTTGAAATTTACGTGAACTTTAATTTATGCTAATTAAATGTACACGTGATGTGCACTTGGTATGTAACTCGCTTCACGTGAAAGATAAAGAGATGCGGTTTTCAAAATTAGATTCCCTATGTCCATATTAGTCTAAAAACAAATTTTTATTGATATTGGTGCATGGTAACCATGACTTTGAAATTTACGTGAACTTTAATTTATGCTAATTAAATGTACACGTGATGTGCACTTGGTATGTAACTCGCTTCACGTGAAAGATAAAGAGATGCGGTTTTCAAAATTAGATTCCCCATGTCCATATTAGTCTAAAAACAAATTTTTATTGATATTGGTTCATGGTAACCATGACTTTGAAATTTACGTGAACTTTAATTTATGCTAATTAAATGTACACGTGATGTGCACTTGGTATGTAACTCGCTTCACGTGAAAGATAAAGAGATGCGGTTTTCAAAATTAGATTCCCCATGTCCATATTAGTCTAAAAACAAGATTTTATTGATATTGCTTCATGGTAACCATGACTTTGAAGTTTACGTGAACTTTAATTTATGCTAATTAAATGTACACGTGATGTGCACTTGGTATGTAACTCGCTTCACGTGAAAGATAAAGAGATGCGGTTTTCAAAATTAGATTCCCCATGTCCATATTAGTTTAAAAACAAATTTTTATTGATATTGGTTCATGGTAACCATGACTTTGAAATTTACGTGAACTTTAATTTATGCTATTTAAATGTACACGTGATGTGCACTTGGTATGTAACTCGCTTCACGTGAAAGATAAAGAGATGCGGTTTTCAAAATTAGATTCCCCATGTCCATATTAGTCTAAAAACAAATTTTTATTGATATTGGTGCATGGTAACCATGACTTTGAAATTTACGTGAACTTTAATTTATGCTAATTAAATGTACACGTGATGTGCACTTGGTATGTAACTCGCTTCACGTGAAAGATAAAGAAATGCGGTTTTCAAAATTAGATTCCCCATGTCCATATTAGTCTAAAAACAAATTTTTATTGATATTGGTTCATGGTAACCATGACTTTGAAATTTACGTGAACTTTAATTTATGCTAATTAAATGTACACGTGATGTGCACTTGGTATGTAACTCGCTTCACGTGAAAGATAAAGAGATGCGGTTTTCAAAATTAGATTCCCCATGTCCATATTAGTCTAAAAACAAATTTTTATTGATATTGCTTCATGGTAACCATGACTTTGAAATTTACGTGAACTTTAATTTATGCTAATTAAATGTACACGTGATGTGCACTTGGTATGTAACTCGCTTCACGTGAAAGATAAAGAAATGCGGTTTTCAAAATTAGATTTCCCATGTCCATATTAGTCTAAAAACAAATTTTTATTGATATTGGTTCATGGTAACCATGACTTTGAAATTTACGTGAACTTTAATTTATGCTAATTAAATGTACACGTGATGTGCACTTGGTATGTAACTCGCTTCACGTGAAAGATAAAGAGATGCGGTTTTCAAAATTAGATTCCCCATGTCCATATTAGTCTAAAAACAAATTTTTATTGATATTGGTTCATGGTAACCATGACTTTGAAATTTACGTGAACTTTAATTTATGCTAATTAAATGTACACGTGATGTGCACTTGGTATGTAACTCGCTTCACGTGAAAGATAAAGAGATGCGGTTTTCAAAATTAGATTCCCCATGTCCATATTAGTCTAAAAACAAATTTTTATTGATATTGGTTCATGGTAACCATGACTTTGAAATTTACGTGAACTTTAATTTATGCTAATTAAATGTACACGTGATGTGCACTTGGTATGTAACTCGCTTCACGTGAAAGATAAAGAGATGCGGTTTTCAAAATTAGATTCCCCATGTCCATATTAGTCTAAAAACAAATTTTTATTGATATTGGTTCATGGTAACCATGACTTTGAAATTTACGTGAACTTTAATTTATGCTAATTAAATGTACACGTGATGTGCACTTGGTATGTAACTCGCTTCACGTGAAAGATAAAGAGATGCGGTTTTCAAAATTAGATTCCCCATGTCCATATTAGTCTAAAAACAAATTTTTATTGATATTGCTTCATGGTAACCATGACTTTGAAATTTACGTGAACTTTAATTTATGCTAATTAAATGTACACGTGATGTGCACTTGGTATGTAACTCGCTTCACGTGAAAGATAAAGAGATGCGGTTTTCAAAATTAGATTCCCCATGTCCACATTAGTCTAAAAACAAATTTTTATTGATATTGGTTCATGGTAACCATGACTTTGAAATTTACGTGAACTTTAATTTATGCTAATTAAATGTACACGTGATGTGCACTTGGTATGTAACTCGCTTCACGTGAAAGATAAAGAGATGCGGTTTTCAAAATTAGATTCCCCATGTCCATATTAGTCTAAAAACAAATTTTTATTGATATTGGTGCATGGTAACCATGACTTTGAATTTTACGTGAACTTTAATTTATGCTAATTAAATGTACACGTGATGTGCACTTGGTATGTAACTCGCTTCACGTGAAAGATAAAGAGATGCGGTTTTCAAAATTAGATTCCCCATGTCCATATTAGTCTAAAAACAAATTTTTATTGATATTGGTGCATGGTAACCATGACTTTGAAATTTACGTGAACTTTAATTTATGCTATTTAAATGTACACGTGATGTGCACTTGGTATGTAACTCGCTTCACGTGAAAGATAAAGAGATGCGGTTTTCAAAATTAGATTCCCCATGTCCATATTAGTCTAAAAACAAATTTTTATTGATATTGGTGCATGGTAACCATGACTTTGAAATTTACGTGAACTTTAATTTATGCTAATTAAATGTACACGTGATGTGCACTTGGTATGTAACTCGCTTCACGTGAAAGTTAAAGAGATGCGGTTTTCAAAATTAGATTCCCCATGTCCATATTAGTCTAAAAACAAATTTTTATTGATATTGGTTCATGGTAACCATGACTTTGAAATTTACGTGAACTTTAATTTATGCTAATTAAATGTACACGTAATGTGCACTTGGTATGTAACTCGCTTCACGTGAAAGATAAAGAGATGCGGTTTTCAAAATTAGATTCCCCATGTCCATATTAGTCTAAAAACAAATTTTTATTGATATTGGTGCATGGTAACCATGACTTTGAAATTTACGTGAACTTTAATTTATGCTAATTAAATGTACACGTGATGTGCACTTGGTATGTAACTCGCTTCACGTGAAAGATAAAGAGATGCGGTTTTCAAAATTCGATTCCCCATGTCCATATTAGTCTAAAAACAAATTTTTATTGATATTGGTGCATGGTAACCATGACTTTGAAATTTACGTGAACTTTAATTTATGCTAATTAAATGTACACGTGATGTGCACTTGGTATGTAACTCGCTTCACGTGAAAGATAAAGAGATGCGGTTTTCAAAATTAGATTCCCCATGTCCATATTAGTCTAAAAACAAATTTTTATTGATATTGGTGCATGGTAACCATGACTTTGAAATTTACGTGAACTTTAATTTATGCTAATTAAATGTACACGTGATGTGCACTTGGTATGTAAATCGCTTCACGTGAAAGATAAAGAGATGCGGTTTTCAAAATTAGATTCCCCATGTCCATATTAGTCTAAAAACAAATTTTTATTGATATTGGTGCATGGTAACCATGACTTTGAAATTTACGTGAACTTTAATTTATGCTAATTAAATGTACACGTGATGTGCACTTGGTATGTAACTCGCTTCACGTGAAAGATAAAGAGATGCGGTTTTCAAAATTAGATTCCCCATGTCCATATTAGTCTAAAAACAAATTTTTATTGATATTGGTGCATGGTAACCATGACTTTGAAATTTACGTGAACTTTAATTTATGCTAATTAAATGTACACGTGATGTGCACTTGGTATGTAACTCGCTTCACGTGAAAGATAAAGAGATGCGGTTTTCAAAATTAGATTCCCCATGTCCATATTAGTCTAAAAACAAATTTTTATTGATATTGCTTCATGGTAACCATGACTTTGAAATTTACGTGAACTTTAATTTATGCTAATTAAATGTACACGTGATGTGCACTTGGTATGTAACTCGCTTCACGTGAAAGATAAAGAGATGCGGTTTTCAAAATTAGATTCCCCATGTCCATATTAGTCTAAAAACAAATTTTTATTGATATTGGTGCATGGTAACCATGACTTTGAAATTTACGTGAACTTTAATTTATGCTAATTAAATGTACACGTGATGTGCACTTGGTATGTAACTCGCTTTACGTGAAAGATAAAGAGATGCGGTTTTCAAAATTCGATTCCCCATGTCCATTTTAGTCTAAAAACAAATTTTTATTGATATTGGTGCATGGTAACCATGACTTTGAAATTTACGTGAACTTTAATTTATGCTAATTAAATGTACACGTGATGTGCACTTGGTATGTAACTCGCTTCACGTGAAAGATAAAGAGATGCGGTTTTCAAAATTAGATTCCCCATGTCCATATTAGTCTAAAAACAAATTTTTATTGATATTGGTGCATGGTAACCATGACTTTGAAATTTACGTGAACTTTAATTTATGCTAATTAAATGTACACGTGATGTGCACTTGGTATGTAAATCGCTTCACGTGAAAGATAAAGAGATGCGGTTTTCAAAATTAGATTCCCCATGTCCATATTAGTCTAAAAACAAATTTTTATTGATATTGGTGCATGGTAACCATGACTTTGAAATTTACGTGAACTTTAATTTATGCTAATTAAATGTACACGTGATGTGCACTTGGTATGTAACTCGCTTCACGTGAAAGATAAAGAGATGCGGTTTTCAAAATTAGATTCCCCATGTCCATATTAGTCTAAAAACAAATTTTTATTGATATTGGTGCATGGTAACCATGACTTTGAAATTTACGTGAACTTTAATTTATGCTAATTAAATGTACACGTGATGTGCACTTGGTATGTAACTCGCTTCACGTGAAAGATAAAGAGATGCGGTTTTCAAAATTAGATTCCCCATGTCCATATTAGTCTAAAAACAAATTTTTATTGATATTGGTGCATGGTAACCATGACTTTGAAATTTACGTGAACTTTAATTCATGCTAATTAAATGTACACGTGATGTGCACTTGGTATGTAACTCGCTTCACGTGAAAGATAAAGAGATGCGGTTTTCAAAATTAGATTCCCCATGTCCATATTAGTCTAAAAACAAAATTTTATTGATATTGCTTCATGGTAACCATGACTTTGAAATTTACGTGAACTTTAATTTATGCTAATTAAATGTACACGTGATGTGCACTTGGTATGTAACTCGCTTCACGTGAAAGATAAAGAGATGCGGTTTTCAAAATTAGATTCCCCATGTCCATATTAGTCTAAAAACAAATTTTTATTGATATTGGTGCATGGTAACCATGACTTTGAAATTTACGTGAACTTTAATTTATGCTAATTAAATGTACACGTGATGTGCACTTGGTATGTAACTCGCTTCACGTGAAAGATAAAGAGATGCGGTTTTCAAAATTAGATTCCCCATGTCCATATTAGTCTAAAAACAAAATTTACGTGAACTTTAATTTATGCTAATTAAATGTACACGTGATGTGCACTTGGTATGTAACTCGCTTCACGTGAAAGATAAAGAGATGCGGTTTTCAAAATTAGATTCCCCATGTCCATATTAGTCTAAAAACAAATTTTTATTGATATTGGTGCATGGTAACCATGACTTTGAAATTTACGTGAACTTTAATTCATGCTAATTAAATGTACACGTGATGTGCACTTGGTATGTAACTCGCTTCACTTGAAAGATAAAGAGATGCGGTTTTCAAAATTAGATTCCCCATGTCCATATTAGTCTAAAAACAAATTTTTATTGATATTGCTTCATGGTAACCATGACTTTGAAATTTACGTGAACTTTAATTCATGCTAATTAAATGTACACGTGATGTGCACTTGGTATGTAACTCGCTTCACGTGAAAGATAAAGAGATGCGGTTTTCAAAATTAGATTCCCCATGTCCATATTAGTCTAAAAACAAATTTTTATTGATATTGGTTCATGGTAACCATGACTTTGAAATTTACGTGAACTTTAATTTATGCTAATTAAATGTACACGTGATGTGCACTTGGTATGTAACTCGCTTCACGTGAAAGATAAAGAGATGCGGTTTTCAAAATTAGATTCCCCATGTCCATATTAGTCTAAAAACAAATTTTTATTGATATTGCTTCATGGTAACCATGACTTTGAAATTTACGTGAACTTTAATTTATGCTAATTAAATGTACACGTGATGTGCACTTGGTATGTAACTCGCTTCACGTGAAAGATAAAGAGATGCGGTTTTCAAAATTAGATTCCCCATGTCCATATTAGTCTAAAAACAAATTTTTATTGATATTGCTTCATGGTAACCATGACTTTGAAATTTACGTGAACTTTAATTTATGCTAATTAAATGTACACGTGATGTGCACTTGGTATGTAACTCGCTTCACGTGAAAGATAAAGAGATGCGGTTTTCAAAATTAGATTCCCCATGTCCATATTAGTCTAAAAACAAATTTTTATTGATATTGGTGCATGGTAACCATGACTTTGAAATTTACGTGAACTTTAATTTATGCTAATTAAATGTACACGTGATGTGCACTTGGTATGTAACTCGCTTCACGTGAAAGATAAAGAGATGCGGTTTTCAAAATTAGATTCCCCATGTCCATATTAGTCTAAAAACAAATTTTTATTGATATTGGTGCATGGTAACCATGACTTTGAAATTTACCTGAACTTTAATTTATGCTAATTAAATGTACACGTGATGTGCACTTGGTATGTAACTCGCTTCACGTGAAAGATAAAGAGATGCGGTTTTCAAAATTAGATTTCCCATGTCCATATTAGTCTAAAAACAAATTTTTATTGATATTGGTGCATGGTAACCATGACTTTGAAATTTACGTGAACTTTAATTTATGCTAATTAAATGTACACGTGATGTGCACTTGGTATGTAACTCGCTTCACGTGAAAGATAAAGAGATGCGGTTTTCAAAATTAGATTCCCCATGTCCATATTAGTCTAAAAACAAATTTTTATTGATATTGGTTCATGGTAACCATGACTTTGAAATTTACGTGAACTTTAATTTATGCTAATTAAATGTACACGTGATGTGCACTTGGTATGTAACTCTCTTCACGTGAAAGATAAAAAGATGCGGTTTTCAAAATTAGATTCCCCATGTCCATATTAGTCTAAAAACAAATTTTTATTGATATTGGTGCATGGTAACCATGACTTTGAAATTTACGTGAACTTTAATTTATGCTAATTAAATGTACACGTGATGTGCACTTGGTATGTAACTCGCTTCACGTGAAAGATAAAGAGATGCGGTTTTCAAAATTCGATTCCCCATGTCCATATTAGTCTAAAAACAAATTTTTATTGATATTGGTGCATGGTAACCATGACTTTGAAATTTACGTGAACTTTAATTTATGCTAATTAAATGTACACGTGATGTGCACTTGGTATGTAACTCGCTTCACGTGAAAGATAAAGAGATGCGGTTTTCAAAATTAGATTCCCCATGTCCATATTAGTCTAAAAACAAATTTTTATTGATATTGGTGCATGGTAACCATGACTTTGAAATTTACGTGAACTTTAATTTATGCTAATTAAATGTACACGTGATGTGCACTTGGTATGTAAATCGCTTCACGTGAAAGATAAAGAGATGCGGTTTTCAAAATTAGATTCCCCATGTCCATATTAGTCTAAAAACAAATTTTTATTGATATTGGTGCATGGTAACCATGACTTTGAAATTTACGTGAACTTTAATTTATGCTAATTAAATGTACACGTGATGTGCACTTGGTATGTAACTCGCTTCACGTGAAAGATAAAGAGATGCGGTTTTCAAAATTAGATTCCCCATGTCCATATTAGTCTAAAAACAAATTTTTATTGATATTGGTGCATGGTAACCATGACTTTGAAATTTACGTGAACTTTAATTTATGCTAATTAAATGTACACGTGATGTGCACTTGGTATGTAACTCGCTTCACGTGAAAGATAAAGAGATGCGGTTTTCAAAATTAGATTCCCCATGTCCATATTAGTCTAAAAACAAATTTTTATTGATATTGGTGCATGGTAACCATGACTTTGAAATTTACGTGAACTTTAATTCATGCTAATTAAATGTACACGTGATGTGCACTTGGTATGTAACTCGCTTCACGTGAAAGATAAAGAGATGCGGTTTTCAAAATTAGATTCCCCATGTCCATATTAGTCTAAAAACAAATTTTTATTGATATTGGTGCATGGTAACCATGACTTTGAAATTTACGTGAACTTTAATTTATGCTAATTAAATGTACACGTGATGTGCACTTGGTATGTAAATCGCTTCACGTGAAAGATAAAGAGATGCGGTTTTCAAAATTAGATTCCCCATGTCCATATTAGTCTAAAAACAAATTTTTATTGATATTGGTGCATGGTAACCATGACTTTGAAATTTACGTGAACTTTAATTTATGCTAATTAAATGTACACGTGATGTGCACTTGGTATGTAACTCGCTTCACGTGAAAGATAAAGAGATGCGGTTTTCAAAATTAGATTCCCCATGTCCATATTAGTCTAAAAACAAATTTTTATTGATATTGGTGCATGGTAACCATGACTTTGAAATTTACGTGAACTTTAATTTATGCTAATTAAATGTACACGTGATGTGCACTTGGTATGTAACTCGCTTCACGTGAAAGATAAAGAGATGCGGTTTTCAAAATTAGATTCCCCATGTCCATATTAGTCTAAAAACAAATTTTTATTGATATTGGTGCATGGTAACCATGACTTTGAAATTTACGTGAACTTTAATTCATGCTAATTAAATGTACACGTGATGTGCACTTGGTATGTAACTCGCTTCACGTGAAAGATAAAGAGATGCGGTTTTCAAAATTAGATTCCCCATGTCCATATTAGTCTAAAAACAAATTTTTATTGATATTGCTTCATGGTAACCATGACTTTGAAATTTACGTGAACTTTAATTTATGCTAATTAAATGTACACGTGATGTGCACTTGGTATGTAACTCGCTTCACGTGAAAGATAAAGAGATGCGGTTTTCAAAATTAGATTCCCCATGTCCATATTAGTCTAAAAACAAATTTTTATTGATATTGGTGCATGGTAACCATGACTTTGAAATTTACGTGAACTTTAATTTATGCTAATTAAATGTACACGTGATGTGCACTTGGTATGTAACTCGCTTCACGTGAAAGATAAAGAGATGCGGTTTTCAAAATTAGATTCCCCATGTCCATATTAGTCTAAAAACAAAATTTACGTGAACTTTAATTTATGCTAATTAAATGTACACGTGATGTGCACTTGGTATGTAACTCGCTTCACGTGAAAGATAAAGAGATGCGGTTTTCAAAATTAGATTCCCCATGTCCATATTAGTCTAAAAACAAATTTTTATTGATATTGGTGCATGGTAACCATGACTTTGAAATTTACGTGAACTTTAATTCATGCTAATTAAATGTACACGTGATGTGCACTTGGTATGTAACTCGCTTCACTTGAAAGATAAAGAGATGCGGTTTTCAAAATTAGATTCCCCATGTCCATATTAGTCTAAAAACAAATTTTTATTGATATTGCTTCATGGTAACCATGACTTTGAAATTTACGTGAACTTTAATTCATGCTAATTAAATGTACACGTGATGTGCACTTGGTATGTAACTCGCTTCACGTGAAAGATAAAGAGATGCGGTTTTCAAAATTAGATTCCCCATGTCCATATTAGTCTAAAAACAAATTTTTATTGATATTGGTTCATGGTAACCATGACTTTGAAATTTACGTGAACTTTAATTTATGCTAATTAAATGTACACGTGATGTGCACTTGGTATGTAACTCGCTTCACGTGAAAGATAAAGAGATGCGGTTTTCAAAATTAGATTCCCCATGTCCATATTAGTCTAAAAACAAATTTTTATTGATATTGGTGCATGGTAACCATGACTTTGAAATTTACGTGAACTTTAATTTATGCTAATTAAATGTACACGTGATGTGCACTTGGTATGTAACTCGCTTCACGTGAAAGATAAAGAGATGCGGTTTTCAAAATTAGATTCCCCATGTCCATATTAGTCTAAAAACAAATTTTTTTTGATATTGGTTCATGGTAACCATGACTTTGAAATTTACGTGAACTTTAATTTATGCTAATTAAATGTACACGTGATGTGCACTTGGTATGTAACTCTCTTCACGTGAAAGATAAAAAGATGCGGTTTTCAAAATTAGATTCCCCATGTCCATATTAGTCTAAAAACAAATTTTTATTGATATTGGTGCATGGTAACCATGACTTTGAAATTTACGTGAACTTTAATTTATGCTAATTAAATGTACACGTGATGTGCACTTGGTATGTAACTCGCTTCACGTGAAAGATAAAGAGATGCGGTTTTCAAAATTAGATTCCCCATGTCCATATTAGTCTAAAAACAAATTTTTATTGATATTGGTTCATGGTAACCATGACTTTGAAATTTACGTGAACTTTAATTTATGCTAATTAAATGTACACGTAATGTGCACTTGGTATGTAACTCGCTTCACGTGAAAGATAAAGAGATGCGGTTTTCAAAATTAGATTCCCCATGTCCATATTAGTCTAAAAACAAATTTTTATTGATATTGCTTCATGGTAACCATGACTTTGAAATTTACGTGAACTTTAATTTATGCTAATTAAATGTACACGTGATGTGCACTTGGTATGTAACTCGCTTCACGTGAAAGATAAAGAGATGCGGTTTTCAAAATTAGATTCCCCATGTCCATATTAGTCTAAAAACAAATTTTTATTGATATTGCTTCATGGTAACCATGACTTTGAAATTTACGTGAACTTTAATTTATGCTAATTAAATGTACACGTGATGTGCACTTGGTATGTAACTCGCTTCACGTGAAAGATAAAGAGATGCGGTTTTCAAAATTAGATTCCCCATGTCCATATTAGTCTAAAAACAAATTTTTATTGATATTGGTTCATGGTAACCATGACTTTGAAATTTACGTGAACTTTAATTTATGCTAATTAAATGTACACGTGATGTGCACTTGGTATGTAACTCGCTTCACGTGAAAGATAAAGAGATGCGGTTTTCAAAATTAGATTCCCCATGTCCATATTAGTCTAAAAACAAATTTTTATTGATATTGGTTCATGGTAACCATGACTTTGAAATTTACGTGAACTTTAATTTATGCTAATTAAATGTACACGTGATGTGCATTTGGTATGTAACTCGCTTCACGTGAAAGATAAAGAGATGCGGTTTTCAAAATTAGATTCCCTATGTCCATATTAGTCTAAAAACAAATTTTTATTGATATTGGTGCATGGTAACCATGACTTTGAAATTTACGTCAACTTTAATTTATGCTAATTAAATGTACACGTGATGTGCACTTGGTATGTAACTCGCTTCACGTGAAAGATAAAGAGATGCGGTTTTCAAAATTAGATTCCCCATGTCCATATTAGTCTAAAAACAAATTTTTATTGATATTGGTGCATGGTAACCATGACTTTGAAATTTACGTGAACTTTAATTTATGCTAATTAAATGTACACGTGATGTGCACTTGGTATGTAACTCGCTTCACGTGAAAGATAAAGAGATGCGGTTTTCAAAATTAGATTCCCCATGTCCATATTAGTCTAAAAACAAATTTTTATTGATATTGGTTCATGGTAACCATGACTTTGAAATTTACGTGAACTTTAATTTATGCTAATTAAATGTACACGTGATGTGCACTTGGTATGTAACTCGCTTCACGTGAAAGATAAAGAGATGCGGTTTTCAAAATTAGATTCCCCATGTCCATATTAGTCTAAAAACAAATTTTTATTGATATTGGTTCATGGTAACCATGACTTTGAAATTTACGTGAACTTTAATTTATGCTAATTAAATGTACACGTGATGTGCATTTGGTATGTAACTCGCTTCACGTGAAAGATAAAGAGATGCGGTTTTCAAAATTAGATTCCCTATGTCCATATTAGTCTAAAAACAAATTTTTATTGATATTGGTGCATGGTAACCATGACTTTGAAATTTACGTGAACTTTAATTTATGCTAATTAAATGTACACGTGATGTGCACTTGGTATGTAACTCGCTTCACGTGAAAGATAAAGAGATGCGGTTTTCAAAATTAGATTCCCCATGTCCATATTAGTCTAAAAACAAATTTTTATTGATATTGGTGCATGGTAACCATGACTTTGAAATTTACGTGAACTTTAATTTATGCTAATTAAATGTACACGTGATGTGCACTTGGTATGTAAATCGCTTCACGTGAAAGATAAAGAGATGCGGTTTTCAAAATTAGATTCCCCATGTCCATATTAGTCTAAAAACAAATTTTTATTGATATTGGTGCATGGTAACCATGACTTTGAAATTTACGTGAACTTTAATTTATGCTAATTAAATGTACACGTGATGTGCACTTGGTATGTAACTCGCTTCACGTGAAAGATAAAGAGATGCGGTTTTCAAAATTAGATTCCCCATGTCCATATTAGTCTAAAAACAAATTTTTATTGATATTGGTGCATGGTAACCATGACTTTGAAATTTACGTGAACTTTAATTCATGCTAATTAAATGTACACGTGATGTGCACTTGGTATGTAACTCGCTTCACGTGAAAGATAAAGAGATGCGGTTTTCAAAATTAGATTCCCCATGTCCATATTAGTCTAAAAACAAATTTTTATTGATATTGCTTCATGGTAACCATGACTTTGAAATTTACGTGAACTTTAATTTATGCTAATTAAATGTACACGTGATGTGCACTTGGTATGTAACTCGCTTCACGTGAAAGATAAAGAGATGCGGTTTTCAAAATTAGATTCCCCATGTCCATATTAGTCTAAAAACAAATTTTTATTGATATTGGTGCATGGTAACCATGACTTTGAAATTTACGTGAACTTTAATTTATGCTAATTAAATGTACACGTGATGTGCACTTGGTATGTAACTCGCTTCACGTGAAAGATAAAGAGATGCGGTTTTCAAAATTAGATTCCCCATGTCCATATTAGTCTAAAAACAAAATTTACGTGAACTTTAATTTATGCTAATTAAATGTACACGTGATGTGCACTTGGTATGTAACTCGCTTCACGTGAAAGATAAAGAGATGCGGTTTTCAAAATTAGATTCCCCATGTCCATATTAGTCTAAAAACAAATTTTTATTGATATTGGTGCATGGTAACCATGACTTTGAAATTTACGTGAACTTTAATTCATGCTAATTAAATGTACACGTGATGTGCACTTGGTATGTAAATCGCTTCACGTGAAAGATAAAGAGATGCGGTTTTCAAAATTAGATTCCCCATGTCCATATTAGTCTAAAAACAAATTTTTATTGATATTGGTTCATGGTAACCATGACTTTGAAATTTACGTGAACTTTAATTTATGCTAATTAAATGTACACGTGATGTGCACTTGGTATGTAACTCGCTTCACGTGAAAGATAAAGAGATGCGGTTTTCAAAATTAGATTCCCCATGTCCATATTAGTCTAAAAACAAATTTTTATTGATATTGGTTCATGGTAACCATGACTTTGAAATTTACGTGAACTTTAATTTATGCTAATTAAATGTACACGTGATGTGCATTTGGTATGTAACTCGCTTCACGTGAAAGATAAAGAGATGCGGTTTTCAAAATTAGATTCCCTATGTCCATATTAGTCTAAAAACAAATTTTTATTGATATTGGTGCATGGTAACCATGACTTTGAAATTTACGTGAACTTTAATTTATGCTAATTAAATGTACACGTGATGTGCACTTGGTATGTAACTCGCTTCACGTGAAAGATAAAGAGATGCGGTTTTCAAAATTAGATTCCCCATGTCCATATTAGTCTAAAAACAAATTTTTATTGATATTGGTGCATGGTAACCATGACTTTGAAATTTACGTGAACTTTAATTTATGCTAATTAAATGTACACGTGATGTGCACTTGGTATGTAAATCGCTTCACGTGAAAGATAAAGAGATGCGGTTTTCAAAATTAGATTCCCCATGTCCATATTAGTCTAAAAACAAATTTTTATTGATATTGGTGCATGGTAACCATGACTTTGAAATTTACGTGAACTTTAATTTATGCTAATTAAATGTACACGTGATGTGCACTTGGTATGTAACTCGCTTCACGTGAAAGATAAAGAGATGCGGTTTTTAAAATTAGATTCCCCATGTCCATATTAGTCTAAAAACAAATTTTTATTGATATTGGTGCATGGTAACCATGACTTTGAAATTTACGTGAACTTTAATTCATGCTAATTAAATGTACACGTGATGTGCACTTGGTATGTAACTCGCTTCACGTGAAAGATAAAGAGATGCGGTTTTCAAAATTAGATTCCCCATGTCCATATTAGTCTAAAAACAAATTTTTATTGATATTGCTTCATGGTAACCATGACTTTGAAATTTACGTGAACTTTAATTTATGCTAATTAAATGTACACGTGATGTGCACTTGGTATGTAACTCGCTTCACGTGAAAGATAAAGAGATGCGGTTTTCAAAATTAGATTCCCCATGTCCATATTAGTCTAAAAACAAATTTTTATTGATATTGGTGCATGGTAACCATGACTTTGAAATTTACGTGAACTTTAATTTATGCTAATTAAATGTACACGTGATGTGCACTTGGTATGTAACTCGCTTCACGTGAAAGATAAAGAGATGCGGTTTTCAAAATTAGATTCCCCATGTCCATATTAGTCTAAAAACAAAATTTACGTGAACTTTAATTTATGCTAATTAAATGTACACGTGATGTGCACTTGGTATGTAACTCGCTTCACGTGAAAGATAAAGAGATGCGGTTTTCAAAATTAGATTCCCCATGTCCATATTAGTCTAAAAACAAATTTTTATTGATATTGGTGCATGGTAACCATGACTTTGAAATTTACGTGAACTTTAATTCATGCTAATTAAATGTACACGTGATGTGCACTTGGTATGTAACTCGCTTCACTTGAAAGATAAAGAGATGCGGTTTTCAAAATTAGATTCCCCATGTCCATATTAGTCTAAAAACAAATTTTTATTGATATTGCTTCATGGTAACCATGACTTTGAAATTTACGTGAACTTTAATTCATGCTAATTAAATGTACACGTGATGTGCACTTGGTATGTAACTCGCTTCACGTGAAAGATAAAGAGATGCGGTTTTCAAAATTAGATTCCCCATGTCCATATTAGTCTAAAAACAAATTTTTATTGATATTGGTTCATGGTAACCATGACTTTGAAATTTACGTGAACTTTAATTTATGCTAATTAAATGTACACGTGATGTGCACTTGGTATGTAACTCGCTTCACGTGAAAGATAAAGAGATGCGGTTTTCAAAATTAGATTCCCCATGTCCATATTAGTCTAAAAACAAATTTTTATTGATATTGCTTCATGGTAACCATGACTTTGAAATTTACGTGAACTTTAATTTATGCTAATTAAATGTACACGTGATGTGCACTTGGTATGTAACTCGCTTCACGTGAAAGATAAAGAGATGCGGTTTTCAACATTAGATTCCCCATGTCCATATTAGTCTAAAAACAAATTTTTATTGATATTGGTGCATGGTAACCATGACTTTGAAATTTACGTGAACTTTAATTCATGCTAATTAAATGTACACGTGATTTGCACTTGGTATGTAACTCGCTTCACGTGAAAGATAAAGAGATGCGGTTTTCAAAATTAGATTCCCCATGTCCATATTAGTCTAAAAACAAATTTTTATTGATATTGCTTCATGGTAACCATGACTTTGAAATTTACGTGAACTTTAATTTATGCTAATTAAATGTACACGTGATGTGCACTTGGTATGTAACTCGCTTCACGTGAAAGATAAAGAGATGCGGTTTTCAAAATTAGATTCCCCATGTCCATATTAGTCTAAAAACAAATTTTTATTGATATTGGTGCATGGTAACCATGACTTTGAAATTTACGTGAACTTTAATTTATGCTAATTAAATGTACACGTGATGTGCACTTGGTATGTAACTCGCTTCACGTGAAAGATAAAGAGATGCGGTTTTCAAAATTAGATTCCCCATGTCCATATTAGTCTAAAAACAAAATTTACGTGAACTTTAATTTATGCTAATTAAATGTACACGTGATGTGCACTTGGTATGTAACTCGCTTCACGTGAAAGATAAAGAGATGCGGTTTTCAAAATTAGATTCCCCATGTCCATATTAGTCTAAAAACAAATTTTTATTGATATTGGTGCATGGTAACCATGACTTTGAAATTTACGTGAACTTTAATTCATGCTAATTAAATGTACACGTGATGTGCACTTGGTATGTAACTCGCTTCACTTGAAAGATAAAGAGATGCGGTTTTCAAAATTAGATTCCCCATGTCCATATTAGTCTAAAAACAAATTTTTATTGATATTGCTTCATGGTAACCATGACTTTGAAATTTACGTGAACTTTAATTCATGCTAATTAAATGTACACGTGATGTGCACTTGGTATGTAACTCGCTTCACGTGAAAGATAAAGAGATGCGGTTTTCAAAATTAGATTCCCCATGTCCATATTAGTCTAAAAACAAATTTTTATTGATATTGGTTCATGGTAACCATGACTTTGAAATTTACGTGAACTTTAATTTATGCTAATTAAATGTACACGTGATGTGCACTTGGTATGTAACTCGCTTCACGTGAAAGATAAAGAGATGCGGTTTTCAAAATTAGATTCCCCATGTCCATATTAGTCTAAAAACAAATTTTTATTGATATTGGTGCATGGTAACCATGACTTTGAAATTTACGTGAACTTTAATTCATGCTAATTAAATGTACACGTGATTTGCACTTGGTATGTAACTCGCTTCACGTGAAAGATAAAGAGATGCGGTTTTCAAAATTAGATTCCCCATGTCCATATTAGTCTAAAAACAAATTTTTATTGATATTGGTGCATGGTAACCATGACTTTGAAATTTACGTGAACTTTAATTTATGCTAATTAAATGTACACGTGATGTGCACTTGGTATGTAACTCGCTTCACGTGAAAGATAAAGAGATGCGGTTTTCAAAATTCGATTCCCCATGTCCATATTAGTCTAAAAACAAATTTTTATTGATATTGGTGCATGGTAACCATGACTTTGAAATTTACGTGAACTTTAATTTATGCTAATTAAATGTACACGTGATGTTCACTTGGTATGTAACTCGCTTCACGTGAAAGATAAAGAGATGCGGTTTTCAAAATTAGATTCCCCATGTCCATATTAGTCTAAAAACAAATTTTTATTGATATTGGTGCATGGTAACCATGACTTTGAAATTTACGTGAACTTTAATTTATGCTAATTAAATGTACACGTGATGTGCACTTGGTATGTAAATCGCTTCACGTGAAAGATAAAGAGATGCGGTTTTCAAAATTAGATTCCCCATGTCCATATTAGTCTAAAAACAAATTTTTATTGATATTGGTGCATGGTAACCATGACTTTGAAATTTACGTGAACTTTAATTTATGCTAATTAAATGTACACGTGATGTGCACTTGGTATGTAACTCGCTTCACGTGAAAGATAAAGAGATGCGGTTTTCAAAATTAGATTCCCCATGTCCATATTAGTCTAAAAACAAATTTTTATTGATATTGGTGCATGGTAACCATGACTTTGAAATTTACGTGAACTTTAATTTATGCTAATTAAATGTACACGTGATGTGCACTTGGTATGTAACTCGCTTCCCGTGAAAGATAAAGAGATGCGGTTTTCAAAATTAGATTCCCCATGTCCATATTAGTCTAAAAACAAATTTTTATTGATATTGGTGCATGGTAACCATGACTTTGAAATTTACGTGAACTTTAATTCATGCTAATTAAATGTACACGTGATTTGCACTTGGTATGTAACTCGCTTCACGTGAAAGATAAAGAGATGCGGTTTTCAAAATTAGATTCCCCATGTCCATATTAGTCTAAAAACAAATTTTTATTGATATTGCTTCATGGTAACCATGACTTTGAAATTTACGTGAACTTTAATTTATGCTAATTAAATGTACACGTGATGTGCACTTGGTATGTAACTCGCTTCACGTGAAAGATAAAGAGATGCGGTTTTCAAAATTAGATTCCCCATGTCCATATTAGTCTAAAAACAAATTTTTATTGATATTGGTGCATGGTAACCATGACTTTGAAATTTACGTGAACTTTAATTTATGCTAATTAAATGTACACGTGATGTGCACTTGGTATGTAACTCGCTTCACGTGAAAGATAAAGAGATGCGGTTTTCAAAATTAGATTCCCCATGTCCATATTAGTCTAAAAACAAAATTTACGTGAACTTTAATTTATGCTAATTAAATGTACACGTGATGTGCACTTGGTATGTAACTCGCTTCACGTGAAAGATAAAGAGATGCGGTTTTCAAAATTAGATTCCCCATGTCCATATTAGTCTAAAAACAAATTTTTATTGATATTGGTGCATGGTAACCATGACTTTGAAATTTACGTGAACTTTAATTCATGCTAATTAAATGTACACGTGATGTGCACTTGGTATGTAACTCGCTTCACTTGAAAGATAAAGAGATGCGGTTTTCAAAATTAGATTCCCCATGTCCATATTAGTCTAAAAACAAATTTTTATTGATATTGCTTCATGGTAACCATGACTTTGAAATTTACGTGAACTTTAATTCATGCTAATTAAATGTACACGTGATGTGCACTTGGTATGTAACTCGCTTCACGTGAAAGATAAAGAGATGCGGTTTTCAAAATTAGATTCCCCATGTCCATATTAGTCTAAAAACAAATTTTTATTGATATTGGTTCATGGTAACCATGACTTTGAAATTTACGTGAACTTTAATTTATGCTAATTAAATGTACACGTGATGTGCACTTGGTATGTAACTCGCTTCACGTGAAAGATAAAGAGATGCGGTTTTCAAAATTAGATTCCCCATGTCCATATTAGTCTAAAAACAAATTTTTATTGATATTGGTGCATGGTAACCATGACTTTGAAATTTACGTGAACTTTAATTCATGCTAATTAAATGTACACGTGATTTGCACTTGGTATGTAACTCGCTTCACGTGAAAGATAAAGAGATGCGGTTTTCAAAATTAGATTCCCCATGTCCATATTAGTCTAAAAACAAATTTTTATTGATATTGCTTCATGGTAACCATGACTTTGAAATTTACGTGAACTTTAATTTATGCTAATTAAATGTACACGTGATGTGCACTTGGTATGTAACTCGCTTCACGTGAAAGATAAAGAGATGCGGTTTTCAAAATTAGATTCCCCATGTCCATATTAGTCTAAAAACAAATTTTTATTGATATTGGTGCATGGTAACCATGACTTTGAAATTTACGTG
The DNA here is from genome assembly GCA_964057225.1 of Auanema rhodensis. NCBI lineage: Eukaryota > Metazoa > Nematoda > Chromadorea > Rhabditida > Rhabditidae > Auanema > Auanema rhodense. Next base: position 776,120 of record CAXKVF010000076.1, on the reverse strand, counting down.
AACTTTAATTTATGCTAATTAAATGTACACGTGATGTGCACTTGGTATGTAACTCGCTTCACGTGAAAGATAAAGAGATGCGGTTTTCAAAATTAGATTCCCCATGTCCATATTAGTCTAAAAACAAAATTTACGTGAACTTTAATTTATGCTAATTAAATGTACACGTGATGTGCACTTGGTATGTAACTCGCTTCACGTGAAAGATAAAGAGCTGCGGTTTTCAAAATTAGATTCCCCATGTCCATATTAGTCTAAAAACAAATTTTTATTGATATTGGTGCATGGTAACCATGACTTTGAAATTTACGTGAACTTTAATTCATGCTAATTAAATGTACACGTGATGTGCACTTGGTATGTAACTCGCTTCACTTAAAAGATAAAGAGATGCGGTTTTCAAAATTAGATTCCCCATGTCCATATTAGTCTAAAAACAAATTTTTATTGATATTGCTTCATGGTAACCATGACTTTGAAATTTACGTGAACTTTAATTCATGCTAATTAAATGTACACGTGATGTGCACTTGGTATGTAACTCGCTTCACGTGAAAGATAAAGAGATGCGGTTTTCAAAATTAGATTCCCCATGTCCATATTAGTCTAAAAACAAATTTTTATTGATATTGCTTCATGGTAACCATGACTTTGAAATTTACGTGAACTTTAATTTATGCTAATTAAATGTACACGTGATGTGCACTTGGTATGTAACTCGCTTCACGTGAAAGATAAAGAGATGCGGTTTTCAAAATTAGATTCCCCATGTCCATATTAGTCTAAAAACAAATTTTTATTGATATTGCTTCATGGTAACCATGACTTTGAAATTTACGTGAACTTTAATTTATGCTAATTAAATGTACACGTGATGTGCACTTGGTATGTAACTCGCTTCACGTGAAAGATAAAGAGATGCGGTTTTCAAAATTAGATTCCCCATGTCCATATTAGTCTAAAAACAAATTTTTATTGATATTGCTTCATGGTAACCATGACTTTGAAATTTACGTGAACTTTAATTTATGCTAATTAAATGTACACGTGATGTGCACTTGGTATGTAACTCGCTTCACGTGAAAGATAAAGAGATGCGGTTTTCAAAATTAGATTCCCCATGTCCATATTAGTCTAAAAACAAATTTTTATTGATATTGGTTCATGGTAACCATGACTTTGAAATTTACGTGAACTTTAATTTATGCTAATAAAATGTACACGTGATGTGCACTTGGTATGTAACTCGCTTCACGTGAAAGATAAAGAGATGCGGTTTTCAAAATTAGATTCCCCATGTCCATATTAGTCTAAAAACAAATTTTTATTGATATTGCTTCATGGTAACCATGACTTTGAAATTTACGTGAACTTTAATTTATGCTAATTAAATGTACACGTGATGTGCACTTGGTATGTAACTCGCTTCACGTGAAAGATAAAGAGATGCGGTTTTCAAAATTAGATTCCCCATGTCCATATTAGTCTAAAAACAAATTTTTATTGATATTGGTTCATGGTAACCATGACTTTGAAATTTACGTGAACTTTAATTTATGCTAATTAAATGTACACGTGATGTGCATTTGGTATGTAACTCGCTTCACGTGAAAGATAAAGAGATGCGGTTTTCAAAATTAGATTCCCTATGTCTATATTAGTCTAAAAACAAACTTTTATTGATATTGGTGCATGGTAACCATGACTTTGAATTTTACGTGAACTTTAATTTATGCTAATTAAATGTACACGTGATGTGCACTTGGTATGTAACTCGCTTCACGTGAAAGATAAAGAGATGCGGTTTTCAAAATTAGATTCCCCATGTCCATATTAGTCTAAAAACAAATTTTTATTGATATTGGTTCATGGTAACCATGACTTTGAAATTTACGTGAACTTTAATTTATGCTAATTAAATGTACACGTGATGTGCACTTGGTATGTAACTCGCTTCACGTGAAAGATAAAGAGATGCGGTTTTCAAAATTAGATTCCCCATGTCCATATTAGTCTAAAAACAAATTTTTATTGATATTGGTGCATGGTAACCATGACTTTGAATTTTACGTGAACTTTAATTTATGCAAATTAAATGTACACGTGATGTGCACTTGGTATGTAACTCGCTTCACGTGAAAGATAAAGAGATGCGGTTTTCAAAATTAGATTCCCCATGTCCATATTAGTCTAAAAACAAATTTTTATTGATATTGGTTCATGGTAACCATGACTTTGAAATTTACGTGAACTTTAATTTATGCTAATTAAATGTACACGTGATGTGCACTTGGTATGTAACTCGCTTCACGTGAAAGATAAAGAGATGCGGTTTTCAAAATTAGATTCCCCATGTCCATATTAGTCTAAAAACAAATTTTTATTGATATTGCTTCATGGTAACCATGACTTTGAAATTTACGTGAACTTTAATTTATGCTAATTAAATGTACACGTGATGTGCACTTGGTATGTAACTCGCTTCACGTGAAAGATAAAGAGATGCGGTTTTCAAAATTAGATTCCCCATGTCCATATTAGTCTAAAAACAAATTTTTATTGATATTGGTGCATGGTAACCATGACTTTGAAATTTACGTGAACTTTAATTCATGCTAATTAAATGTACACGTGATTTGCACTTGGTATGTAACTCGCTTCACGTGAAAGATAAAGAGATGCGGTTTTCAAAATTAGATTCCCCATGTCCATATTAGTCTAAAAACAAATTTTTATTGATATTGCTTCATGGTAACCATGACTTTGAAATTTACGTGAACTTTAATTTATGCTAATTAAATGTACACGTGATGTGCACTTGGTATGTAACTCGCTTCACGTGAAAGATAAAGAGATGCGGTTTTCAAAATTAGATTCCCCATGTCCATATTAGTCTAAAAACAAATTTTTATTGATATTGCTTCATGGTAACCATGACTTTGAAATTTACGTGAACTTTAATTTATGCTAATTAAATGTACACGTGATGTGCACTTGGTATGTAACTCGCTTCACGTGAAAGATAAAGAGATGCGGTTTTCAAAATTAGATTCCCCATGTCCATATTAGTCTAAAAACAAATTTTTATTGATATTGCTTCATGGTAACCATGACTTTGAAATTTACGTGAACTTTAATTTATGCTAATTAAATGTACACGTGATGTGCACTTGGTATGTAACTCGCTTCACGTGAAAGATAAAGAGATGCGGTTTTCAAAATTAGATTCCCCATGTCCATATTAGTCTAAAAACAAATTTTTATTGATATTGGTGCATGGTAACCATGACTTTGAAATTTACGTGAACTTTAATTCATGCTAATTAAATGTACACGTGATTTGCACTTGGTATGTAACTCGCTTCACGTGAAAGATAAAGAGATGCGGTTTTCAAAATTAGATTCCCCATGTCCATATTAGTCTAAAAACAAATTTTTATTGATATTGCTTCATGGTAACCATGACTTTGAAATTTACGTGAACTTTAATTTATGCTAATTAAATGTACACGTGATGTGCACTTGGTATGTAACTCGCTTCACGTGAAAGATAAAGAGATGCGGTTTTCAAAATTAGATTCCCCATGTCCATATTAGTCTAAAAACAAATTTTTATTGATATTGGTGCATGGTAACCATGACTTTGAAATTTACGTGAACTTTAATTTATGCTAATTAAATGTACACGTGATGTGCACTTGGTATGTAACTCGCTTCACGTGAAAGATAAAGAGATGCGGTTTTCAAAATTAGATTCCCCATGTCCATATTAGTCTAAAAACAAAATTTACGTGAACTTTAATTTATGCTAATTAAATGTACACGTGATGTGCACTTGGTATGTAACTCGCTTCACGTGAAAGATAAAGAGCTGCGGTTTTCAAAATTAGATTCCCCATGTCCATATTAGTCTAAAAACAAATTTTTATTGATATTGGTGCATGGTAACCATGACTTTGAAATTTACGTGAACTTTAATTCATGCTAATTAAATGTACACGTGATGTGCACTTGGTATGTAACTCGCTTCACTTAAAAGATAAAGAGATGCGGTTTTCAAAATTAGATTCCCCATGTCCATATTAGTCTAAAAACAAATTTTTATTGATATTGCTTCATGGTAACCATGACTTTGAAATTTACGTGAACTTTAATTCATGCTAATTAAATGTACACGTGATGTGCACTTGGTATGTAACTCGCTTCACGTGAAAGATAAAGAGATGCGGTTTTCAAAATTAGATTCCCCATGTCCATATTAGTCTAAAAACAAATTTTTATTGATATTGCTTCATGGTAACCATGACTTTGAAATTTACGTGAACTTTAATTTATGCTAATTAAATGTACACGTGATGTGCACTTGGTATGTAACTCGCTTCACGTGAAAGATAAAGAGATGCGGTTTTCAAAATTAGATTCCCCATGTCCATATTAGTCTAAAAACAAATTTTTATTGATATTGCTTCATGGTAACCATGACTTTGAAATTTACGTGAACTTTAATTTATGCTAATTAAATGTACACGTGATGTGCACTTGGTATGTAACTCGCTTCACGTGAAAGATAAAGAGATGCGGTTTTCAAAATTAGATTCCCCATGTCCATATTAGTCTAAAAACAAATTTTTATTGATATTGCTTCATGGTAACCATGACTTTGAAATTTACGTGAACTTTAATTTATGCTAATTAAATGTACACGTGATGTGCACTTGGTATGTAACTCGCTTCACGTGAAAGATAAAGAGATGCGGTTTTCAAAATTAGATTCCCCATGTCCATATTAGTCTAAAAACAAATTTTTATTGATATTGGTTCATGGTAACCATGACTTTGAAATTTACGTGAACTTTAATTTATGCTAATAAAATGTACACGTGATGTGCACTTGGTATGTAACTCGCTTCACGTGAAAGATAAAGAGATGCGGTTTTCAAAATTAGATTCCCCATGTCCATATTAGTCTAAAAACAAATTTTTATTGATATTGCTTCATGGTAACCATGACTTTGAAATTTACGTGAACTTTAATTTATGCTAATTAAATGTACACGTGATGTGCACTTGGTATGTAACTCGCTTCACGTGAAAGATAAAGAGATGCGGTTTTCAAAATTAGATTCCCCATGTCCATATTAGTCTAAAAACAAATTTTTATTGATATTGGTTCATGGTAACCATGACTTTGAAATTTACGTGAACTTTAATTTATGCTAATTAAATGTACACGTGATGTGCATTTGGTATGTAACTCGCTTCACGTGAAAGATAAAGAGATGCGGTTTTCAAAATTAGATTCCCTATGTCCATATTAGTCTAAAAACAAACTTTTATTGATATTGGTGCATGGTAACCATGACTTTGAATTTTACGTGAACTTTAATTTATGCTAATTAAATGTACACGTGATGTGCACTTGGTATGTAACTCGCTTCACGTGAAAGATAAAGAGATGCGGTTTTCAAAATTAGATTCCCCATGTCCATATTAGTCTAAAAACAAATTTTTATTGATATTGGTTCATGGTAACCATGACTTTGAAATTTACGTGAACTTTAATTTATGCTAATTAAATGTACACGTGATGTGCACTTGGTATGTAACTCGCTTCACGTGAAAGATAAAGAGATGCGGTTTTCAAAATTAGATTCCCCATGTCCATATTAGTCTAAAAACAAATTTTTATTGATATTGGTGCATGGTAACCATGACTTTGAATTTTACGTGAACTTTAATTTATGCAAATTAAATGTACACGTGATGTGCACTTGGTATGTAACTCGCTTCACGTGAAAGATAAAGAGATGCGGTTTTCAAAATTAGATTCCCCATGTCCATATTAGTCTAAAAACAAATTTTTATTGATATTGGTTCATGGTAACCATGACTTTGAAATTTACGTGAACTTTAATTTATGCTAATTAAATGTACACGTGATGTGCACTTGGTATGTAACTCGCTTCACGTGAAAGATAAAGAGATGCGGTTTTCAAAATTAGATTCCCCATGTCCATATTAGTCTAAAAACAAATTTTTATTGATATTGCTTCATGGTAACCATGACTTTGAAATTTACGTGAACTTTAATTTATGCTAATTAAATGTACACGTGATGTGCACTTGGTATGTAACTCGCTTCACGTGAAAGATAAAGAGATGCGGTTTTCAAAATTAGATTCCCCATGTCCATATTAGTCTAAAAACAAATTTTTATTGATATTGGTTCATGGTAACCATGACTTTGAAATTTACGTGAACTTTAATTTATGCTAATTAAATGTACACGTGATGTGCACTTGGTATGTAACTCGCTTCACGTGAAAGATAAAGAGATGCGGTTTTCAAAATTAGATTCCCCATGTCCATATTAGTCTAAAAACAAATTTTTATTGATATTGGTGCATGGTAACCATGACTTTGAATTTTACGTGAACTTTAATTTATGCTAATTAAATGTACACGTGATGTGCACTTGGTATGTAACTCGCTTCACGTGAAAGATAAAGAGATGCGGTTTTCAAAATTAGATTCCCCATGTCCATATTAGTCTAAAAACAAATTTTTATTGATATTGGTTCATGGTAACCATGACTTTGAAATTTACGTGAACTTTAATTTATGCTAATTAAATGTACACGTGATGTGCACTTGGTATGTAACTCGCTTCACGTGAAAGATAAAGAGATGCGGTTTTCAAAATTAGATTCCCCATGTCCATATTAGTCTAAAAACAAATTTTTATTGATATTGCTTCATGGTAACCATGACTTTGAAATTTACGTGAACTTTAATTTATGCTAATTAAATGTACACGTGATGTGCACTTGGTATGTAACTCGCTTCACGTGAAAGATAAAGAGATGCGGTTTTCAAAATTAGATTCCCCATGTCCATATTAGTCTAAAAACAAATTTTTATTGATATTGGTTCATGGTAACCATGACTTTGAAATTTACGTGAACTTTAATTTATGCTAATTAAATGTACACGTGATGTGCACTTGGTATGTAACTCGCTTCACGTGAAAGATAAAGAGATGCGGTTTTCAAAATTTGATTCCCCATGTCCATATTAGTCTAAAAACAAATTTTTATTGATATTGGTTCATGGTAACCATGACTTTGAAATTTACGTGAACTTTAATTTATGCTAATTAAATGTACACGTGATGTGCACTTGGTATGTAACTCGCTTCACGTGAAAGATAAAGAGATGCGGTTTTCAAAATTAGATTCCCCATGTCCATATTAGTCTAAAAACAAATTTTTATCGATATTGGTTCATGGTAACCATGACTTTGAAATTTACGTGAACTTTAATTTATGCTAATTAAATGTACACGTGATGTGCACTTGGTATGTAACTCGCTTCACGTGAAAGATAAAGAGATGCGGTTTTCAAAATTAGATTCCCCATGTCCATATTAGTCTAAAAACAAATTTTTATTGATATTGGTTCATGGTAACCATGACTTTGAAATTTACGTGAACTTTAATTTATGCTAATTAAATGTACACGTGATGTGCACTTGGTATGTAACTCGCTTCACGTGAAAGATAAAGAGATGCGGTTTTCAAAATTAGATTCCCCATGTCCATATTAGTCTAAAAACAAATTTTTATTGATATTGGTTCATGGTAACCATGACTTTGAAATTTACGTGAACTTTAATTTATGCTAATTAAATGTACACGTGATGTGCACTTGGTATGTAACTCGCTTCACGTGAAAGATAAAGAGATGCGGTTTTTAAAATTAGATTCCCCATGTCCATATTAGTCTAAAAACAAATTTTTATTGATATTGGTTCATGGTAACCATGACTTTGAAATTTACGTGAACTTTAATTTATGCTAATTAAATGTACACGTGATGTGCACTTGGTATGTAACTCGCTTCACGTGAAAGATAAAGAGATGCGGTTTTCAAAATTAGATTCCCCATGTCCATATTAGTCTAAAAACAAATTTTTATTGATATTGGTGCATGGTAACCATGACTTTGAAATTTACGTGAACTTTAATTTATGCTAATTAAATGTACACGTGATGTGCACTTGGTATGTAACTCGCTTCACGTGAAAGATAAAGAGATGCGGTTTTCAAAATTAGATTCCCCATGTCCATATTAGTCTAAAAACAAATTTTTATTGATATTGCTTCATGGTAACCATGACTTTGAAATTTACGTGAACTTTAATTTATGCTAATTAAATGTACACGTGATGTGCACTTGGTATGTAACTCGCTTCACGTGAAAGATAAAGAGATGCGGTTTTCAAAATTAGATTCCCCATGTCCATATTAGTCTAAAAACAAATTTTTATTGATATTGCTTCATGGTAACCATGACTTTGAAGTTTACGTGAACTTTAATTTATGCTAATTAAATGTACACGTGATGTGCACTTGGTATGTAACTCGCTTCACGTGAAAGATAAAGAGATGCGGTTTTCAAAATTAGATTCCCCATGTCCATATTAGTCTAAAAACAAATTTTTATTGATATTGGTTCATGGTAACCATGACTTTGAAATTTACGTGAACTTTAATTTATGCTAATTAAATGTACACGTGATGTGCACTTGGTATGTAACTCGCTTCACGTGAAAGATAAAGAGATGCGGTTTTCAAAATTAGATTCCCCATGTCCATATTAGTCTAAAAACAAATTTTTATTGATATTGGTGCATGGTAACCATGACTTTGAAATTTACGTGAACTTTAATTTATGCTAATTAAATGTACACGTGATGTGCACTTGGTATGGGTATGTAACTCGCTTCACGTGAAAGATAAAGAGATGCGGTTTTCAAAATTAGATTCCCCATGTCCATATTAGTCTTAAAAACATATTTTATTGATATTGCTTCATGGTAACCATGACTTTGAAATTTACGTGAACTTTAATTTTTGCTAATTAAATGTACACGTGATGTGCACTTGGTATGTAACTCGCTTCACGTGAAAGATAAAGAGATGCGGTTTTCAAAATTAGATTCCCCATGTCCATATTAGTCTAAAAACAAATTTTTATTGATATTGCTTCATGGTAACCATGACTTTGAAATTTACGTGAACTTTAATTTATGCTAATTAAATGTACACGTGATGTGCACTTGGTATGTAACTCGCTTCACGTGAAAGATAAAGAGATGCGGTTTTCAAAATTAGATTCCCCATGTCCATATTAGTCTAAAAACAAATTTTTATTGATATTGGTGCATGGTAACCATGACTTTGAAATTTACGTGAACTTTTAATTTATGCTAATTAAATGTACACGTGATGTGCACTTGGTATGTAACTCGGCTTCACGTGAAAGATAAAGAGATGCGGTTTTCAAAATTAGATTCCCCATGTCCATATTAGTCTGAAAACAAATTTTTATTGATATTGGTGCATGGTAACCATGACTTTGAAATTTACGTGAACTTTAATTTATGCTAATTAAATGTACACGTGATGTGCACTTGGTATGTAACTCGCTTCACGTGAAAGATAAAGTGATGCGGTTTTCAAAATTAGATTCCCCATGTCCATATTAGTCCTAAAACCAAATTTTTATTGATATTGGTTTCATGGTAACCATGACTTTGAAATTTACGTGAACTTTTAATTTATGCTAATTAAATGTACACGTGATGTGCACTTGGTATGTAACTCGCTTCACGTGAAAGATAAAGAGATGCGGTTTTCAAAATTAGATTCCCCATGTCCATATTAGTCTAAAAACAAATTTTTATTGATATTGCTTCATGGTAACCATGACTTTGAAATTTACGTGAACTTTAATTTATGCTAATTAAATGTACACGTGATGTGCACTTGGTATGTAACTCGCTTCACGTGAAAGATAAAGAGATGCGGTTTTCAAAATTAGATTCCCCATGTCCATATTAGTCTAAAAACAAATTTTTATTGATATTGGTTCATGGTAACCATGACTTTGAAATTTACGTGAACTTTAATTTATGCTAATTAAATGTACACGTGATGTGCACTTGGTATGTAACTCGCTTCACGTGAAAGATAAAGAGATGCGGTTTTCAAAATTAGATTCCCCATGTCCATATTAGTCTAAAAACAAATTTTTATGATATTGGTGCATGGTAACCATGACTTTGAATTTTACGTGAACTTTAATTTATGCTAATTAAATGTACACGTGATGTGCACTTGTATGTAACTCGCTTCACGTGAAAGATAAAGAGATGCGGTTTTCAAAATTAGATTCCCCATGTCCATATTAGTCTAAAAACAAATTTTTATTGATATTGGTTCATGGTAACCATGACTTTGAAATTTACGTGAACTTTAATTTATGCTAATTAAATGTACACGTGATGTGCACTTGGTATGTAACTCGCTTCACGTGAAAGATAAAGAGATGCGGTTTTCAAAATTAGATTCCCCATGTCCATATTAGTCTAAAACAAATTTTTATTGATATTGCTTCATGGTAACCATGACTTTGAAATTTACGTGAACTTTAATTTATGCTAATTAAATGTACACGTGATGTGCACTTGGTATGTAACTCGCTTCACGTGAAAGATAAAGAGATGCGGTTTTCAAAATTAGATTCCCCATGTCCATATTAGTCTAAAAACAAATTTTTATTGATATTGGTTCATGGTAACCATGACTTTGAAATTTACGTGAACTTTAATTTATGCTAATTAAATGTACACGTGATGTGCACTTGGTATGTAACTCGCTTCACGTGAAAGATAAAGAGATGCGGTTTTCAAATTTGATTCCCCATGTCCATATTAGTCTAAAAACAAATTTTTATTGATATTGGTTCATGGTAACCATGACTTTGAAATTTACGTGAACTTTAATTTATGCTAATTAAATGTACACGTGATGTGCACTTGGTATGTAACTCGCTTCACGTGAAAGATAAAGAGATGCGGTTTTCAAAATTAGATTCCCCATGTCCATATTAGTCTAAAAACAAATTTTTATCGATATTGGTTCATGGTAACCATGACTTTGAAATTTACGTGAACTTTAATTTATGCTAATTAAATGTACACGTGATGTGCACTTGGTATGTAACTCGCTTCACGTGAAAGATAAAGAGATGCGGTTTTCAAAATTAGATTCCCAATGTCCATATTAGTCTAAAAACAAATTTTTATTGATATTGGTTCATGGTAACCATGACTTTGAAATTTACGTGAACTTTAATTTATGCTAATTAAATGTACACGTGGATGTGCACTTGGTATGTAACTCGCTTCACGTGAAAGATAAAGAGATGCGGTTTTCAAAATTAGATTCCCCATGTCCATATTAGTCTAAAAACAAATTTTTATTGATATTGGTTCATGGTAACCATGACTTTGAAATTTACGTGAACTTTAATTTATGCTAATTAAATGTACACGTGATGTGCACTTGGTATGTAACTCGCTTCACGTGAAAGATAAAGAGATGCGGTTTTAAAATTAGATTCCCCATGTCCATATTAGTCTAAAAACAAATTTTTATTGATATTGGTTCATGGTAACCATGACTTTGAAATTTACGTGAACTTTAATTTATGCTAATTAAATGTACACGTGATGTGCACTTGGTATGTACCTCGCTTCACGTGAAAGATAAAGAGATGCGGTTTTCAAAATTAGATTCCCCATGTCCATATTAGTCTAAAAACAAATTTTTATTGATATTGGTGCATGGTAACCATGACTTTGAAATTTACGTGAACTTTAATTTATGCTAATTAAATGTACACGTGATTGTGCACTTGGTATGTAACTCGCTTCACGTGAAAGATAAAGAGATGCGGTTTTCAAATTAGATTCCCCATGTCCATATTAGTCTAAAAACAAATTTTTATTGATATTGCTTCATGGTAACCATGACTTTGAAATTTACGTGAACTTTAATTTATGCTAATTAAATGTACACGTGATGTGCACTTGGTATGTAACTCGCTTCACGTGAAAGATAAAGAGATGCGGTTTTCAAATTAGATTCCCCATGTCCATATTAGTCTAAAAACAAATTTTTATTGATATTGCTTCATGGTAACCATGACTTTGAAAGTTTACGTGAACTTTAATTTATGCTAATTAAATGTACACGTGATGTGCACTTGGTATGTAACTCGCTTCACGTGAAGATAAAGAGATGCGGTTTTCAAATTAGATTCCCCATGTCCATATTAGTCTAAAAACAAATTTTTATTGATATTGGTTCATGGTACCATGACTTTGAAATTTACGTGAACTTTAATTTATGCTAATTAAATGTACACGTGATGTGCACTTGGTATGTAACTCGCTTCACGTGAAAGATAAAGAGATGCGGTTTTCAAAATTAGATTCCCCATGTCCATATTAGTCTAAAAACAAATTTTTATTGATATTGGTGCATGGTAACCATGACTTTGAAATTTACGTGAACTTTAATTTATGCTAATTAAATGTACACGTGATGTGCACTTGGTATGTAACTCGCTTCACGTGAAAGATAAAGAGATGCGGTTTTCAAAATTAGATTCCCATGTCCATATTAGTCTAAAAACAAATTTTATTGATATTGCTTCATGGTAACCATGACTTTGAAATTTACGTGAACTTTAATTTATGCTAATTAAATGTACACGTGATGTGCACTTGGTATGTAACTCGCTTCACGTGAAAGATAAAGAGATGCGGTTTTCAAAATTAGATTCCCCATGTCCATATTAGTCTAAAAACAAATTTTTATTGATATTGCTTCATGGTAACCATGACTTTGAAGTTTACGTGAACTTTAATTTATGCTAATTAAATGTACACGTGATGTGCACTTGGTATGTAACTCGCTTCACGTGAAAGATAAAGAGATGCGGTTTTCAAAATTAGATTCCCCATGTCCATATTAGTCTAAAAACAAATTTTTATTGATATTGGTTCATGGTAACCATGACTTTGAAATTTACGTGAACTTTAATTTATGCTAATTAAATGTACACGTGATGTGCACTTGGTATGTAACTCGCTTCACGTGAAAGATAAAGAGATGCGGTTTTCAAAATTAGATTCCCCATGTCCATATTAGTCTAAAAACAAATTTTTATTGATATTGGTTCATGGTAACCATGACTTTGAAATTTACGTGAACTTTAATTTATGCTAATTAAATGTACACGTGATGTGCACTTGGTATGTAACTCGCTTCACGTGAAAGATAAAGAGATGCGGTTTTCAAATTAGATTCCCCATGTCCATATTAGACTAAAAACAAATTTTATTGATATTGCTTCATGGTAACCATGACTTTGAAATTTACGTGAACTTTAATTTATGCTAATTAAATGTACACGTGATGTGCACTTGGTATGTAACTCGCTTCACGTGAAAGATAAAGAGATGCGGTTTTCAAAATTAGATTCCCCATGTCCATATTAGTCTAAAAACAAATTTTTATTGATATTGCTTCATGGTAACCATGACTTTGAAGTTTACGTGATCTTTAATTTATGCTAATTAAATGTACACGTGATGTGCACTTGGTATGTAACTCGCTTCACGTGAAAGATAAAGAGATGCGGTTTTTCAAAATTAGATTCCCCATGTCCATATTAGTCTAAAAACAAATTTTTATTGATATTGGTTCATGGTAACCATGACTTTGAAATTTACGTGAACTTTAATTTATGCTAATTAAATGTACACGTGATGTGCACTTGGTATGTAACTCGCTTCACGTGAAAGATAAAGAGATGCGGTTTTCAAAATTAGATTCCCCATGTCCATATTAGTCTAAAAACAAATTTTTATTGATATTGGTTCATGGTAACCATGACTTTGAAATTTACGTGAACTTTAATTTATGCTAATTAAATGTACACGTGATGTGCACTTGGTATGTAACTCGCTTCACGTGAAAGATAAAGAGATGCGGTTTTCAAAATTAGATTCCCCATGTCCATATTAGTCTAAAAACAAATTTTTATTGATATTGGTGCATGGTAACCATGACTTTGAAATTTACGTGAACTTTAATTTATGCTAATTAAATGTACACGTGATGTGCACTTGGTATGTAACTCGCTTCACGTGAAAGATAAAGAGATGCGGTTTTCAAAATTAGATTCCCCATGTCCATATTAGTCTAAAAACAAATTTTTATTGATATTGGTTCATGGTAACCATGACTTTGAAATTTACGTGAACTTTAATTTATGCTAATTAAATGTACACGTGATGTGCACTTGGTATGTAACTCGCTTCACGTGAAAGATAAAGAGATGCGGTTTTCAAAATTAGATTCCCCATGTCCATATTAGTCTAAAAACAAATTTTTATTGATATTGGTTCATGGTAACCATGACTTTGAAATTTACGTGAACTTTAATTTATGCTAATTAAATGTACACGTGATGTGCACTTGGTATGTAACTCGCTTCACGTGAAAGATAAAGAGATGCGGTTTTCAAAATTAGATTCCCCATGTCCATATTAGTCTAAAAACAAATTTTTATTGATATTGGTTCATGGTAACCATGACTTTGAAATTTACGTGAACTTTAATTTATGCTAATTAAATGTACACGTGATGTGCACTTGGTATGTAACTCGCTTCACGTGAAAGATAAAGAGATGCGGTTTTCAAAATTAGATTCCCCATGTCCATATTAGTCTAAAAACAAATTTTTATTGATATTGGTGCATGGTAACCATGACTTTGAAATTTACGTGAACTTTAATTTATGCTAATTAAATGTACACGTGATTAGCACTTGGTATGTAACTCGCTTCACGTGAAAGATAAAGAGATGCGGTTTTCAAAATTAGATTCCCCATGTCCATATTAGTCTAAAAACAAATTTTTATTGATATTGGTTCATGGTAACCATGACTTTGAAATTTACGTGAACTTTAATTTATGCTAATTAAATGTACACGTGATGTGCACTTGGTATGTAACTCGCTTCACGTGAAAGATAAAGAGATGCGGTTTTCAAAATTAGATTCCCCATGTCCATATTAGTCTAAAAACAAATTTTTATTGATATTGCTTCATGGTAACCATGACTTTGAAATTTACGTGAACTTTAATTTATGCTAATTAAATGTACACGTGATGTGCACTTGGTATGTAACTCGCTTCACGTGAAAGATAAAGAGATGCGGTTTTAAAAATTAGATTCCCCATGTCCATATTAGTCTAAAAACAAATTTTTATTGATATTGCTTCATGGTAACCATGACTTTGAAATTTACGTGAACTTTAATTTATGCTAATTAAATGTACACGTGATGTGCACTTGGTATGTAACTCGCTTCACGTGAAAGATAAAGAGATGCGGTTTTCAAAATTAGATTCCCCATGTCCATATTAGTCTAAAAACAAATTTTTATTGATATTGGTTCATGGTAACCATGACTTTGAAATTTACGTGAACTTTAATTTATGCTAATTAAATGTACACGTGATGTGCACTTGGTATGTAACTCGCTTCACGTGAAAGATAAAGAGATGCGGTTTTCAAAATTAGATTCCCCATGTCCATATTAGTCTAAAAACAAATTTTTATTGATATTGGTTCATGGTAACCATGACTTTGAAATTTACGTGAACTTTAATTTATGCTAATTAAATGTACACGTGATGTGCACTTGGTATGTAACTCGCTTCACGTGAAAGATAAAGAGATGCGGTTTTCAAAATTAGATTCCCCATGTCCATATTAGTCTAAAAACAAATTTTTATTGATATTGGTTCATGGTAACCATGACTTTGAAATTTACGTGAACTTTAATTTATGCTAATTAAATGTACACGTGATGTGCACTTGGTATGTAACTCGCTTCACGTGAAAGATAAAGAGATGCGGTTTTCAAAATTAGATTCCCCATGTCCATATTAGTCTAAAAACAAATTTTTATTGATATTGGTGCATGGTAACCATGACTTTGAAATTTACGTGAACTTTAATTTATGCTAATTAAATGTACACGTGATGTGCACTTGGTATGTAACTCGCTTCACGTGAAAGATAAAGAGATGCGCTTTTCAAAATTAGATTCCCCATGTCCATATTAGTCTAAAAACAAATTTTTATTGATATTGGTTCATGGTAACCATGACTTTGAAATTTACGTGAACTTTAATTTATGCTAATTAAATGTACACGTGATGTGCACTTGGTATGTAACTCGCTTCACGTGAAAGATAAAGAGATGCGGTTTTCAAAATTAGATTCCCCATGTCCATATTAGTCTAAAAACAAATTTTTATTGATATTGGTTCATGGTAACCATGACTTTGAAATTTACGTGAACTTTAATTTATGCTAATTAAATGTACACGTGATGTGCACTTGGTATGTAACTCGCTTCACGTGAAAGATAAAGAGATGCGGTTTTCAAAATTAGATTCCCCATGTCCATATTAGTCTAAAAACAAATTTTTATTGATATTGGTTCATGGTAACCATGACTTTGAAATTTACGTGAACTTTAATTTATGCTAATTAAATGTACACGTGATGTGCACTTGGTATGTAACTCGCTTCACGTGAAAGATAAAGAGATGCGGTTTTCAAAATTAGATTCCCCATGTCCATATTAGTCTAAAAACAAATTTTTATTGATATTGGTTCATGGTAACCATGACTTTGAAATTTACGTGAACTTTAATTTATGCTAATTAAATGTACACGTGATGTGCACTTGGTATGTAACTCGCTTCACGTGAAAGATAAAGAGATGCGGTTTTCAAAATTAGATTCCCATGTCCATATTAGTCTAAAAACAAATTTTTATTGATATTGGTTCATGGTAACCATGACTTTGAAATTTACGTGAACTTTAATTTATGCTAATTAAATGTACACGTGATGTGCACTTGGTATGTAACTCGCTTCACGTGAAAGATAAAGAGATGCGGTTTTCAAAATTAGATTCCCCATGTCCATATTAGTCTAAAAACAAATTTTTATTGATATTGGTTCATGGTAACCATGACTTTGAAATTTACGTGAACTTTAATTTATGCTAATTAAATGTACACGTGATGTGCACTTGGTATGTAACTCGCTTCACGTGAAAGATAAAGAGATGCGGTATTCAAAATTAGATTCCCCATGTCCATATTAGTCTAAAAACAAATTTTTATTGATATTGGTTCATGGTAACCATGACTTTGAAATTTACGTGAACTTTAATTTATGCTAATTAAATGTACACGTGATGTGCACTTGGTATGTAACTCGCTTCACGTGAAAGATAAAGAGATGCGGTTTTCAAAATTAGATTCCCCATGTCCATATTAGTCTAAAAACAAATTTTTATTGATATTGGTTCATGGTAACCATGACTTTGAAATTTACGTGAACTTTAATTTATGCTAATTAAATGTACACGTGATGTGCACTTGGTATGTAACTCGCTTCACGTGAAAGATAAAGAGATGCGGTTTTCAAAATTAGATTCCCCATGTCCATATTAGTCTAAAAACAAATTTTTATTGATATTGGTTCATGGTAACCATGACTTTGAAATTTACGTGAACTTTAATTTATGCTAATTAAATGTACACGTGATGTGCACTTGGTATGTAACTCGCTTCACGTGAAAGATAAAGAGATGCGGTTTTCAAAATTAGATTCCCCATGTCCATATTAGTCTAAAAACAAATTTTTATTGATATTGGTGCATGGTAACCATGACTTTGAAATTTACGTGAACTTTAATTTATGCTAATTAAATGTACACGTGATGTGCACTTGGTATGTAACTCGCTTCACGTGAAAGATAAAGAGATGCGGTTTTCAAAATTAGATTCCCCATGTCCATATTAGTCTAAAAACAAATTTTTATTGATATTGGTTCATGGTAACCATGACTTTGAAATTTACGTGAACTTTAATTTATGCTAATTAAATGTACACGTGATGTGCACTTGGTATGTAACTCGCTTCACGTGAAAGATAAAGAGATGCGGTTTTCAAAATTAGATTCCCCATGTCCATATTAGTCTAAAAACAAATTTTTATTGATATTGCTTCATGGTAACCATGACTTTGAAATTTACGTGAACTTTAATTTATGCTAATTAAATGTACACGTGATGTGCACTTGGTATGTAACTCGCTTCACGTGGAAGATAAAGAGATGCGGTTTTCAAAATTAGATTCCCCATGTCCATATTAGTCTAAAAACAAATTTTTATTGATATTGGTTCATGGTAACCATGACTTTGAAATTTACGTGAACTTTAATTTATGCTAATTAAATGTACACGTGATGTGCACTTGGTATGTAACTCGCTTCACGTGAAAGATAAAGAGATGCGGTTTTCAAAATTAGATTCCCCATGTCCATATTAGTCTAAAAACAAATTTTTATTGATATTGGTTCATGGTAACCATGACTTTGAAATTTACGTGAACTTTAATTTATGCTAATTAAATGTACACGTGATGTGCACTTGGTATGTAACTCGCTTCACGTGAAAGATAAAGAGATGCGGTTTTCAAAATTAGATTCCCCATGTCCATATTAGTCTAAAAACAAATTTTTATTGATATTGGTTCATGGTAACCATGACTTTGAAATTTACGTGAACTTTAATTTATGCTAATTAAATGTACACGTGATGTGCACTTGGTATGTAACTCGCTTCACGTGAAAGATAAAGAGATGCGGTTTTCAAAATTAGATTCCCCATGTCCATATTAGTCTAAAAACAAATTTTTATTGATATTGGTGCATGGTAACCATGACTTTGAAATTTACGTGAACTTTAATTTATGCTAATTAAATGTACACGTGATGTGCACTTGGTATGTAACTCGCTTCACGTGAAAGATAAAGAGATGCGGTTTTCAAAATTAGATTCCCCATGTCCATATTAGTCTAAAAACAAATTTTTATTGATATTGGTGCATGGTAACCATGACTTTGAAATTTACGTGAACTTTAATTTATGCTAATTAAATGTACACGTGATGTGCACTTGGTATGTAACTCGCTTCACGTGAAAGATAAAGAGATGCGGTTTTCAAAATTAGATTCCCCATGTCCATATTAGTCTAAAAACAAATTTTTATTGATATTGGTTCATGGTAACCATGACTTTGAAATTTACGTGAACTTTAATTTATGCTAATTAAATGTACACGTGATGTGCACTTGGTATGTAACTCGCTTCACGTGAAAGATAAAGAGATGCGGTTTTCAAAATTAGATTCCCCATGTCCATATTAGTCTAAAAACAAATTTTTATTGATATTGCTTCATGGTAACCATGACTTTGAAATTTACGTGAACTTTAATTTATGCTAATTAAATGTACACGTGATGTGCACTTGGTATGTAACTCGCTTCACGTGAAAGATAAAGAGATGCGGTTTTCAAAATTAGATTCCCCATGTCCATATTAGTCTAAAAACAAATTTTTATTGATATTGGTTTATGGTAACCATGACTTTGAAATTTACGTGAACTTTAATTTATGCTAATTAAATGTACACGTGATGTGCACTTGGTATGTAACTCGCTTCACGTGAAAGATAAAGAGATGCGGTTTTCAAAATTAGATTCCCCATGTCCATATTAGTCTAAAAACAAATTTTTATTGATATTGGTTCATGGTAACCATGACTTTGAAATTTACGTGAACTTTAATTTATGCTAATTGAATGTACACGTGATGTGCACTTGGTATGTAACTCGCTTCACGTGAAAGATAAAGAGATGCGGTTTTCAAAATTAGATTCCCCATGTCCATATTAGTCTAAAAAAAATTTTTATTGATATTGGTTCATGGTAACCATGACTTTGAAATTTACGTGAACTTTAATTTATGCTAATTAAATGTACACGTGATGTGCACTTGGTATGTAACTCGCTTCACGTGGAAGATAAAAAGATGCGGTTTTCAAAATTAGATTCCCCATGTCCATATTAGTCTAAAAACAAATTTTTATTGATATTGGTTCATGGTAACCATGACTTTGAAATTTACGTGAACTTTAATTTATGCTAATTAAATGTACACGTGATGTGCACTTGGTATGTAACTCGCTTCACGTGAAAGATAAAGAGATGCGGTTTTCAAAATTAGATTCCCCATGTCCATATTAGTCTAAAAACAAATTTTTATTGATATTGGTGCATGGTAACCATGACTTTGAAATTTACGTGAACTTTAATTTATGCTAATTAAATGTACACGTGATGTGCACTTGGTATGTAACTCGCTTCACGTGAAAGATAAAGAGATGCGGTTTTCAAAATTAGATTCCCCATGTCCATATTAGTCTAAAAACAAATTTTTATTGATATTGGTGCATGGTAACCATGACTTTGAAATTTACGTGAACTTTAATTTATGCTAATTAAATGTACACGTGATGTGCACTTGGTATGTAACTCGCTTCACGTGAAAGATAAAAAAATGCGGTTCTCAAAATTAGATTCCCCATGTCCATATTAGTCTAAAAACAAATTTTTATTGATATTGGTTCATGGTAACCATGACTTTGAAATTTACGTGAACTTTAATTTATGCTAATTAAATGTACACGTGATGTGCACTGGGTATGTAACTCGCATCACGTAAAAGATAAAGAGATGCGGTTTTCAAAATTAGATTCCCCATGTCCATATTAGTCTAAAAACAAATTTTTATTGATATTGGTTCATGGTAACCATGACTTTGAAATTTACGTGAACTTTAATTTATGCTAATTAAATGCACACGTGATGTGCACTTGGTATGTAACTCGCTTCACGTGAAAGATAAAGAGATGCGGTTTTCAAAATTAGATTCCCCATGTCCATATTAGTCTAAAAACAAATTTTTATTGATATTGGTTCATGGTAACCATGACTTTGAAATTTACGTGAACTTTAATTTATGCTAATTAAATGTACACGTGATGTGCACTTGGTATGTAACTCGCTTCACGTGAAAGATAAAGAGATGCGGTTTTCAAAATTAGATTCCCCATGTCCATATTAGTCTAAAAACAAATTTTTATTGATATTGGTTCATGGTAACCATGACTTTGAAATTTACGTGAACTTTAATTTATGCTAATTAAATGCACACGTGATGTGCACTTGGTATGTAACTCGCTTCACGTGAAAGATAAAGAGATGCGGTTTTCAAAATTAGATTCCCCATGTCCATATTAGTCTAAAAACAAATTTTTATTGATATTGGTTCATGGTAACCATGACTTTGAAATTTACGTGAACTTTAATTTATGCTAATTAAATGTACACGTGATGTGCACTTGGTATGTAACTCGCTTCACGTGAAAGATAAAGAGATGCGGTTTTCATAATTAGATTCCCCATGTCCATATTAGTCTAAAAACAAATTTTTATTGATATTGGTTCATGGTAACCATGACTTTGAAATTTACGTGAACTTTAATTTATGCTAATTAAATGTACACGTGATGTGCACTTGGTATGTAACTCGCTTCACGTGAAAGATAAAGAGATGCGGTTTTCAAAATTAGATTCCCCATGTCCATATTAGTCTAAAAACAAATTTTTATTGATATTGGTTCATGGTAACCATGACTTTGAAATTTACGTGAACTTTAATTTATGCTAATTGAATGGACACGTGATGTGCACTTGGTATGTAACTCGCTTCACGTGAAAGATAAAGAGATGCGGTTTTCAAAATTAGATTCCCCATGTCCATATTAGTCTAAAAACAAATTTTTATTGATATTGGTTCATGGTAACCATGACTTTGAAATTTACGTGAACTTTAATTTATGCTAATTAAATGTACACGTGATGTGCACTTGGTATGTAACTCGCTTCACGTGAAAGATAAAAAAATGCGGTTCTCAAAATTAGATTCCCCATGTCCATATTAGTCTAAAAACAAATTTTTATTGATATTGGTTCATGGTAACCATGATTTTGAAATTTACGTGAACTTTAATTTATGCTAATTAAATGTACACGTGATGTGCACTTGGTATGTAACTCGCTTCACGTAAAAGATAAAGAGATGCGGTTTTCAAAATTAGATTCCCCATGTCCATATTAGTCTAAAAATAAAATTTTTATTGATATTGGTTCATGGTAACCATGACTTTGAAATTTACGTGAACTTTAATTTATGCTAATTAAATGTACACGTGATGTGCACTTGGTATGTAACTCGCTTCACGTGAAAGATAAAGAGATGCGGTTTTCAAAATTAGATTCCCCATGTCCATATTAGTCTAAAAACAAATTTTTATTGATATTGGTTCATGGTAACCATGACTTTGAAATTTACGTGAACTTTAATTTATGCTAATTAAATGTACACGTGCTGTGCACTTGGTATGTAACTCGCTTCACGTGAAAGATAAAGAGATGCAGTTTTCAAAATTAGATTCCCCATGTCCATATTAGTCTAAAAACAAATTTTTATTGATATTGCTTCATGGTAACCATGACTTTGAAATTTACGTGAACTTTAATTTATGCTAATTAAATGTACACGTGATGTGCACTTGGTATGTAACTCGCTTCACGTGAAAGATAAAGAGATGCGGTTTTTAAAATTAGATTCCCCATGTCCATATTAGTCTAAAAACAAATTTTTATTGATATTGGTGCATGGTAACCATGACTTTGAAATTTACGTGAACTTTAATTTATGCTAATTAAATGTACACGTGATGTGCACTTGGTATGTAACTCGCTTCACGTGAAAGATAAAGAGATGCGGTTTTCAAAATTAGATTCCCCATGTCCATATTAGTCTAAAAACAAATTTTTATTGATATTGGTTCATGGTAACCATGACTTTGAAATTTACGTGAACTTTAATTTATGCTAATTAAATGTACACGTGATGTGCACTTGGTATGTAACTCGCTTCACGTGAAAGATAAAGAGATCCGGTTTTCAAAATTAGATTCCCCATGTCCATATTAGTCTAAAAACAAATTTTTATTGATATTGCTTCATGGTAACCATGACTTTGAAGTTTACGTGAACTTTAATTTATGCTAATTAAATGTACACGTGATGTGCACTTGGTATGTAACTCGCTTCACGTGAAAGATAAAGAGATGCGGTTTTCAAAATAAGATTCCCCATGTCCATATTAGTCTAAAAACAAATTTTTATTGATATTGGTGCATGGTAACCATGACTTTGAAATTTACGTGAACTTTAATTTATGCTAATTAAATGTACACGTGATGTGCACTTGGTATGTAACTCGCTTCACGTGAAAGATAAAGAAATGCGGTTTTCAAAATTAGATTCCCCATGTCCATATTAGTCTAAAAACAAATTTTTATTGATATTGGTTCATGGTAACCATGACTTTGAAATTTACGTGAACTTTAATTTATGCTAATTAAATGTACACGTGATGTGCACTTGGTATGTAACTCGCTTCACGTGAAAGATAAAGAGATGCGGTTTTCAAAATTAGATTCCCCATGTCCATATTAGTCTAAAAACAAATTTTTATTGATATTGGTTCATGGTAACCATGACTTTGAAATTTACGTGAACTTTAATTTATGCTAATTAAATGTACACGTGCTGTGCACTTGGTATGTAACTCGCTTCACGTGAAAGATAAAGAGATGCAGTTTTCAAAATTAGATTCCCCATGTCCATATTAGTCTAAAAACAAATTTTTATTGATATTGGTTCATGGTAACCATGACTTTGAAATTTACGTGAACTTTAATTTATGCTAATTAAATGTACACGTGATGTGCACTTGGTATGTAACTCGCTTCACGTGAAAGATAAAGAAATACGGTTTTCAAAATTAGATTCCCCATGTCCATATTAGTCTAAAAACAAATTTTTATTGATATTGGTTCATGGTAACCATGACTTTGAAATTTACGTGAACTTTAATTTATGCTAATTAAATGTACACGTGATGTGCACTTGGTATGTAACTCGCTTCACGTGAAAGATAAAGAGATGCGGTTTTCAAAATTAGATTCCCCATGTCCATATTAGTCTAAAAACAAATTTTTATTGATATTGGTTCATGGTAACCATGACTTTGAAATTTACGTGAACTTTAATTTATGCTAATTAAATGTACACGTGATGTGCACTTGGTATGTAACTCGCTTCACGTGAAAGATAAAGAGATGCGGTTTTCAAAATTAGATTCCCCATGTCCATATTAGTCTAAAAACAAATTTTTATTGATATTGGTGCATGGTAACCATGACTTTGAAATTTACGTGAACTTTAATTTATGCTAATTAAATGTACACGTGATGTGCACTTGGTATGTAACTCGCTTCACGTGAAAGATAAAGAAATACGGTTTTCAAAATTAGATTCCCCATGTCCATATTAGTCTAAAAACAAATTTTTATTGATATTGGTTCATGGTAACCATGACTTTGAAATTTACGTGAACTTTAATTTATGCTAATTAAATGTACACGTGATGTGCACTTGGTATGTAACTCGCTTCACGTGAAAGATAAAGAGATGCGGTTTTCAAAATTAGATTCCCCATGTCCATATTAGTCTAAAAACAAATTTTTATTGATATTGGTGCATGGTAACCATGACTTTGAAATTTACGTGAACTTTAATTTATGCTAATTAAATGTACACGTGATGTGCACTTGGTATGTAACTCGCTTCACGTGAAAGATAAAGAAATGCGGTTTTCAAAATTAGATTCCCCATGTCCATATTAGTCTAAAAACAAATTTTTATTGATATTGCTTCATGGTAACCATGACTTTGAAATTTACGTGAACTCTAATTTATGCTAATTAAATGTACACGTGATGTGCACTTGGTATGTAACTCGCTTCACGTGAAAGATAAAGAGATGCGGTTTTTAAAATTAGATTCCCCATGTCCATATTAGTCTAAAAACAAATTTTTATTGATATTGGTGCATGGTAACCATGACTTTGAAATTTACGTGAACTTTAATTTATGCTAATTAAATGTACACGTGATGTGCACTTGGTATGTAACTCGCTTCACGTGAAAGATAAAGAGATGCGGTTTTCAAAATTAGATTCCCCATGTCCATATTAGTCTAAAAACAAATTTTTATTGATATTGGTTCATGGTAACCATGACTTTGAAATTTACGTGAACTTTAATTTATGCTAATTAAATGTACACGTGATGTGCACTTGGTATGTAACTCGCTTCACGTGAAAGATAAAGAGATCCGGTTTTCAAAATTAGATTCCCCATGTCCATATTAGTCTAAAAACAAATTTTTATTGATATTGCTTCATGGTAACCATGACTTTGAAGTTTACGTGAACTTTAATTTATGCTAATTAAATGTACACGTGATGTG
Source organism: Auanema rhodensis (assembly GCA_964057225.1). Classification (NCBI taxonomy): domain Eukaryota; kingdom Metazoa; phylum Nematoda; class Chromadorea; order Rhabditida; family Rhabditidae; genus Auanema; species Auanema rhodense. Next base: position 750,816 of record CAXKVF010000076.1, on the reverse strand, counting down.
CACTTGGTATGTAACTCGCTTCACGTGAAAGATAAAGAAATACGGTTTTCAAAATTAGATTCCCCATGTCCATATTAGTCTAAAAACAAATTTTTATTGATATTGGTTCATGGTAACCATGACTTTGAAATTTACGTGAACTTTAATTTATGCTAATTAAATGTACACGTGATGTGCACTTGGTATGTAACTCGCTTCACGTGAAAGATAAAGAGATGCGGTTTTCAAAATTAGATTCCCCATGTCCATATTAGTCTAAAAACAAATTTTTATTGATATTGGTCCATGGTAACCATGACTTTGAAATTTACGTGAACTTTAATTTATGCTAATTAAATGTACACGTGATGTGCACTTGGTATGTAACTCGCTTCACGTGAAAGATAAAGAAATGCGGTTTTCAAAATTAGATTCCCCATGTCCATATTAGTCTAAAAACAAATTTTTATTGATATTGGTTCATGGTAACCATGACTTTGAAATTTACGTGAACTTTAATTTATGCTAATTAAATGTACACGTGATGTGCACTTGGTATGTAACTCGCTTCACGTGAAAGATAAAGAGATGCGGTTTTCAAAATTAGATTCCCCATGTCCATATTAGTCTAAAAACAAATTTTTATTGATATTGCTTCATGGTAACCATGACTTTGAAATTTACGTGAACTTTAATTTATGCTAATTAAATGTACACGTGATGTGCACTTGGTATGTAACTCGCTTCACGTGAAAGATAAAGAGATGCGGTTTTCAAAATTAGATTCCCCATGTCCATATTAGTCTAAAAACAAATTTTTATTGATATTGCTTCATGGTAACCATGACTTTGAAATTTACGTGAACTTTAATTTATGCTAATTAAATGTACACGTGATGTGCACTTGGTATGTAACTCGCTTCACGTGAAAGATAAAGAGATGCGGTTTTCAAAATTAGATTCCCCATGTCCATATTAGTCTAAAAACAAATTTTTATTGATATTGGTTCATGGTAACCATGACTTTGAAATTTACGTGAACTTTAATTTATGCTAATTAAATGTACACGTGATGTGCACTTGGTATGTAACTCGCTTCACGTGAAAGATAAAGAGATGCGGTTTTCAAAATTAGATTCCCCATGTCCATATTAGTCTAAAAACAAATTTTTATTGATATTGCTTCATGGTAACCATGACTTTGAAATTTACGTGAACTTTAATTTATGCTAATTAAATGTACACGTGATGTGCACTTGGTATGTAACTCGCTTCACGTGAAAGATAAAGAGATGCGGTTTTCAAAATAAGATTCCCCATGTCCATATTAGTCTAAAAACAAATTTTTATTGATATTGGTGCATGGTAACCATGACTTTGAAATTTACGTGAACTTTAATTTATGCTTTTATCTTTCACGTGAAGCGAGTTACATACCAAGTGCACATCACGTGTACATTTAATTAGCATAAATTAAAGTTCACGTAAATTTCAAAGTCATGGTTACCATGAACCAATATCAATAAAAATTTGTTTTTAGACTAATATGGACATGGGGAATCTAATTTTGAAAACCGCATCTCTTTATCTTTCACGTGAAGCGAGTTACATACCAAGTGCACATCACGTGTACATTTAATTAGCATAAATTAAAGTTCACGTAAATTTCAAAGTCATGGTTACCATGCACCAATATCAATAAAAATTTGTTTTTAGACTAATATGGACATGGGGAATCTTATTTTGAAAACCGCATCTCTTTATCTTTCACGTGAAGCGAGTTACATACCAAGTGCACATCACGTGTACATTTAATTAGCATAAATTAAAGTTCACGTAAATTTCAAAGTCATGGTTACCATGAAGCAATATCAATAAAAATTTGTTTTTAGACTAATATGGACATGGGGAATCTAATTTTGAAAACCGCATCTCTTTATCTTTCACGTGAAGCGAGTTACATACCAAGTGCACATCACGTGTACATTTAATTAGCATAAATTAAAGTTCACGTAAATTTCAAAGTCATGGTTACCATGAACCAATATCAATAAAAATTTGTTTTTAGACTAATATGGACATGGGGAATCTAATTTTGAAAACCGCATCTCTTTATCTTTCACGTGAAGCGAGTTACATACCAAGTGCACATCACGTGTACATTTAATTAGCATAAATTAAAGTTCACGTAAATTTCAAAGTCATGGTTACCATGAAGCAATATCAATAAAAATTTGTTTTTAGACTAATATGGACATGGGGAATCTAATTTTGAAAACCGCATCTCTTTATCTTTCACGTGAAGCGAGTTACATACCAAGTGCACATCACGTGTACATTTAATTAGCATAAATTAAAGTTCACGTAAATTTCAAAGTCATGGTTACCATGAACCAATATCAATAAAAATTTGTTTTTAGACTAATATGGACATGGGGAATCTAATTTTGAAAACCGCATTTCTTTATCTTTCACGTGAAGCGAGTTACATACCAAGTGCACATCACGTGTACATTTAATTAGCATAAATTAAAGTTCACGTAAATTTCAAAGTCATGGTTACCATGCACCAATATCAATAAAAATTTGTTTTTAGACTAATATGGACATGGGGAATCTAATTTTGAAAACCGCATCTCTTTATCTTTCACGTGAAGCGAGTTACATACCAAGTGCACATCACGTGTACATTTAATTAGCATAAATTAAAGTTCACGTAAATTTCAAAGTCATGGTTACCATGAACCAATATCAATAAAAATTTGTTTTTAGACTAATATGGACATGGGGAATCTAATTTTGAAAACCGTATTTCTTTATCTTTCACGTGAAGCGAGTTACATACCAAGTGCACATCACGTGTACATTTAATTAGCATAAATTAAAGTTCACGTAAATTTCAAAGTCATGGTTACCATGCACCAATATCAATAAAAATTTGTTTTTAGACTAATATGGACATGGGGAATCTAATTTTGAAAACCGCATCTCTTTATCTTTCACGTGAAGCGAGTTACATACCAAGTGCACATCACGTGTACATTTAATTAGCATAAATTAAAGTTCACGTAAATTTCAAAGTCATGGTTACCATGAACCAATATCAATAAAAATTTGTTTTTAGACTAATATGGACATGGGGAATCTAATTTTGAAAACTGCATCTCTTTATCTTTCACGTGAAGCGAGTTACATACCAAGTGCACAGCACGTGTACATTTAATTAGCATAAATTAAAGTTCACGTAAATTTTAAAGTCATGGTTACCATGAACCAATATCAATAAAAATTTGTTTTTAGACTAATATGGACATGGGGAATCTAATTTTGAAAACCGCATCTCTTTATCTTTCACGTGAAGCGAGTTACATACCAAGTGCACATCACGTGTACATTTAATTAGCATAAATTAAAGTTCACGTAAATTTCAAAGTCATGGTTACCATGAACCAATATCAATAAAAATTTGTTTTTAGACTAATATGGACATGGGGAATCTAATTTTGAAAACCGCATTTCTTTATCTTTCACGTGAAGCGAGTTACATACCAAGTGCACATCACGTGTACAAAAACCGCATCTCTTTATCTTTCACGTGAAGCGAGTTACATACCAAGTGCACATCACGTGTACATTTAATTAGCATAAATTAAAGTTCACGTAAATTTCAAAGTCATGGTTACCATGAACCAATATCAATAAAAATTTGTTCTTAGACTAATATGGACATGGGGAATCTAATTTTGAAAACCGCATCTCTTTATCTTTCACGTGAAGCGAGTTACATACCAAGTGCACATCACGTGTACATTTAATTAGCATAAATTAAAGTTCACGTAAATTTCAAAGTCATGGTTACCATGAACCAATATCAATAAAAATTTGTTTTTAGACTAATATGGACATGGGGAATCTAATTTTGAAAACCGCATCTCTTTATCTTTCACGTGAAGCGAGTTACATACCAAGTGCACATCACGTGTACATTTAATTAGCATAAATTAAAGTTCACGTAAATTTCAAAGTCATGGTTACCATGAACCAATATCAATAAAAATTTGTTCTTAGACTAATATGGACATGGGGAATCTAATTTTGAAAACCGCATCTCTTTATCTTTCACGTGAAGCGAGTTACATACCAAGTGCACATCACGTGTACATTTAATTAGCATAAATTAAAGTTCACGTAAACTTCAAAGTCATGGTTACCATGAACCAATATCAATAAAAATTTGTTTTTAGACTAATATGGACATGGGGAATCTAATTTTGAAAACCGCATCTCTTTATCTTTCACGTGAAGCGAGTTACATACCAAGTGCACATCACGTGTACATTTAATTAGCATAAATTAAAGTTCACGTAAATTTCAAAGTCATGGTTACCATGAACCAATATCAATAAAAATTTGTTTTTAGACTAATATGGACATGGGGAATCTAATTTTGAAAACCGCATCTCTTTATCTTTCACGTGAAGCGAGTTACATACCAAGTGCACATCACGTGTACATTTAATTAGCATAAATTAAAGTTCACGTAAATTTCAAAGTCATGGTTACCATGAACCAATATCAATAAAAATTTGTTTTTAGACTAATATGGACATGGGGAATCTAATTTTGAAAACCGCATCTCTTTATCTTTCACGTGAAGCGAGTTACATACCAAGTGCACATCACGTGTACATTTAATTAGCATAAATTAAAGTTCACGTAAAATTCAAAGTCATGGTTACCATGCACCAATATCAATAAAAATTTGTTTTTAGACTAATATGGACATGGGGAATCTAATTTTGAAAACCGCATCTCTTTATCTTTCACGTGAAGCGAGTTACATACCAAGTGCACATCAGGTGTACATTTAATTAGCATAAATTACAGTTCACGTAAATTTCAAAGTCATGGTTACCATGCACCAATATCAATAAAAATTTGTTTTTAGACTAATATGGACATGGGGAATCTAATTTTGAAAACCGCATCTCTTTATCTTTCACGTGAAGCGAGTTACATACCAAGTGCACATCACGTGTACATTTAATTAGCATAAATTAAAGTTCACGTAAATTTCAAAGTCATGGTTACCATGAACCAATATCAATAAAAATTTGTTTTTAGACTAATATGGACATGGGGAATCTAATTTTGAAAACCGCATCTCTTTATCTTTCACGTGAAGCGAGTTACATACCAAGTGCACATCACGTGTACATTTAATTAGCATAAATTAAAGTTCACGTAAACTTCAAAGTCATGGTTACCATGAAGCAATATCAATAAAAATTTGTTTTTAGACTAATATGGACATGGGGAATCTAATTTTGAAAACCGCATCTCTTTATCTTTCACGTGAAGCGAGTTACATACCAAGTGCACATCACGTGTACATTTAATTAGCATAAATTAAAGTTCACGTAAACTTCAAAGTCATGGTTACCATGAAGCAATATCAATAAAAATTTGTTTTTAGACTAATATGGACATGGGGAATCTAATTTTGAAAACCGCATCTCTTTATCTTTCACGTGAAGCGAGTTACATACCAAGTGCACATCACGTGTACATTTAATTAGCATAAATTAAAGTTCACGTAAATTTCAAAGTCATGGTTACCATGAACCAATATCAATAAAAATTTGTTTTTAGACTAATATGGACATGGGGAATCTAATTTTGAAAACCGCATCTCTTTATCTTTCACGTGAAGCGAGTTACATACCAAGTGCACATCACGTGTACATTTAATTAGCATAAATTAAAGTTCACGTAAATTTCAAAGTCATGGTTACCATGAACCAATATCAATAAAAATTTGTTTTTAGACTAATATGGACATGGGGAATCTAATTTTGAAAACCGCATCTCTTTATCTTTCACGTGAAGCGAGTTACATACCAAGTGCACATCACGTGTACATTTAATTAGCATAAATTAAAGTTCACGTAAACTTCAAAGTCATGGTTACCATGAAGCAATATCAATAAAAATTTGTTTTTAGACTAATATGGACATGGGGAATCTAATTTTGAAAACCGCATCTCTTTATCTTTCACGTGAAGCGAGTTACATACCAAGTGCACATCACGTGTACATTTAATTAGCATAAATTAAAGTTCACGTAAATTTCAAAGTCATGGTTACCATGAACCAATATCAATAAAAATTTGTTTTTAGACTAATATGGACATGGGGAATCTAATTTTGAAAACCGCATCTCTTTATCTTTCACGTGAAGCGAGTTACATACCAAGTGCACATCACGTGTACATTTAATTAGCATAAATTAAAGTTCACGTAAATTTCAAAGTCATGGTTACCATGCACCAATATCAATAAAAATTTGTTTTTAGACTAATATGGACATGGGGAATCTAATTTTGAAAACCGCATCTCTTTATCTTTCACGTGAAGCGAGTTACATACCAAGTGCACATCACGTGTACATTTAATTAGCATAAATTAAAGTTCACGTAAATTTCAAAGTCATGGTTACCATGAACCAATATCAATAAAAATTTGTTTTTAGACTAATATGGACATGGGGAATCTAATTTTGAAAACCGCATTTCTTTATCTTTCACGTGAAGCGAGTTACATACCAAGTGCACATCACGTGTACATTTAATTAGCATAAATTAAAGTTCACGTAAATTTCAAAGTCATGGTTACCATGAACCAATATCAATAAAAATTTGTTTTTAGACTAATATGGACATGGGGAATCTAATTTTGAAAACCGCATCTCTTTATCTTTCACGTGAAGCGAGTTACATACCAAGTGCACATCACGTGTACATTTAATTAGCATAAATTAAAGTTCACGTAAATTTCAAAGTCATGGTTACCATGAACCAATATCAATAAAAATTTGTTTTTAGACTAATATGGACATGGGGAATCTAATTTTGAAAACCGCATCTCTTTATCTTTCACGTGAAGCGAGTTACATACCAAGTGCACATCACGTGTACATTTAATTAGCATAAATTAAAGTTCACGTAAATTTCAAAGTCATGGTTACCATGAAGCAATATCAATAAAAATTTGTTTTTAGACTAATATGGACATGGGGAATCTAATTTTGAAAACCGCATCTCTTTATCTTTCACGTGAAGCGAGTTACATACCAAGTGCACATCACGTGTACATTTAATTAGCATAAATTAAAGTTCACGTAAATTTCAAAGTCATGGTTACCATGAAGCAATATCAATAAAAATTTGTTTTTAGACTAATATGGACATGGGGAATCTAATTTTGAAAACCGCATCTCTTTATCTTTCACGTGAAGCGAGTTACATACCAAGTGCACATCACGTGTACATTTAATTAGCATAAATTGAAGTTCACGTAAATTTCAAAGTCATGGTTACCATGAACCAATATCAATAAAAATTTGTTTTTAGACTAATATGGACATGGGGAATCTAATTTTGAAAACCGCATTTCTTTATCTTTCACGTGAAGCGAGTTACATACCAAGTGCACATCACGTGTACATTTAATTAGCATAAATTAAAGTTCACGTAAATTTCAAAATCATGGTTACCATGCACCAATATCAATAAAAATTTGTTTTTAGACTAATATGGACATGGGGAATCTAATTTTGAAAACCGCATCTCTTTATCTTTCACGTGAAGCGAGTTACATACCAAGTGCACATCACGTGTACATTTAATTAGCATAAATTAAAGTTCACGTAAATTTCAAAGTCATGGTTACCATGAACCAATATCAATAAAAATTTGTTTTTAGACTAATATGGACATGGGGAATCTAATTTTGAAAACCGCATCTCTTTATCTTTCACGTGAAGCGAGTTACATACCAAGTGCACATCACGTGTACATTTAATTAGCATAAATTAAAGTTCACGTAAATTTCAAAGTCATGGTTACCATGAAGCAATATCAATAAAAATTTGTTTTTAGACTAATATGGACATGGGGAATCTAATTTTGAAAACCGCATCTCTTTATCTTTCACGTGAAGCAAGTTACATACCAAGTGCACATCACGTGTACATTTAATTAGCATAAATTAAAGTTCACGTAAATTTCAAAGTCATGGTTACCATGAACCAATATCAATAAAAATTTGTTTTTAGACTAATATGGACATGGGGAATCTAATTTTGAAAACCGCATTTCTTTATCTTTCACGTGAAGCGAGTTACATACCAAGTGCACATCACGTGTACATTTAATTAGCATAAATTAAAGTTCACGTAAATTTCAAAGTCATGGTTACCATGCACCAATATCAATAAAAATTTGTTTTTAGACTAATATGGACATGGGGAATCTAATTTTGAAAACCGCATCTCTTTATCTTTCACGTGAAGCGAGTTACATACCAAGTGCACATCACGTGTACATTTAATTAGCATAAATTAAAGTTCACGTAAATTTCAAAGTCATGGTTACCATGAACCAATATCAATAAAAATTTGTTTTTAGACTAATATGGACATGGGGAATCTAATTTTGAAAACCGCATCTCTTCATCTTTCACGTGAAGCGAGTTACATACCAAGTGCACATCACGTGTACATTTAATTAGCATAAATTAAAGTTCACGTAAACTTCAAAGTCATGGTTACCATGAAGCAATATCAATAAAAATTTGTTTTTAGACTAATATGGACATGGGGAATCTAATTTTGAAAACCGCATTTCTTTATCTTTCACGTGAAGCGAGTTACATACCAAGTGCACATCACGTGTACATTTAATTAGCATAAATTAAAGTTCACGTAAATTTCAAAGTCATGGTTACCATGAACCAATATCAATAAAAATTTGTTTTTAGACTAATATGGACATGGGGAATCTAATTTTGAAAACCGCATCTCTTCATCTTTCACGTGAAGCGAGTTACATACCAAGTGCACATCACGTGTACATTTAATTAGCATAAATTAAAGTTCACGTAAACTTCAAAGTCATGGTTACCATGAAGCAATATCAATAAAAATTTGTTTTTAGACTAATATGGACATGGGGAATCTAATTTTGAAAACCGCATCTCTTTATCTTTCACGTGAAGCGAGTTACATACCAAGTGCACATCACGTGTACATTTAATTAGCATAAATTAAAGTTCACGTAAATTTCAAAGTCATGGTTACCATGAACCAATATCAATAAAAATTTGTTTTTAGACTAATATGGACATGGGGAATCTAATTTTGAAAACCGCATCTCTTTATCTTTCACGTGAAGCGAGTTACATACCAAGTGCACATCACGTGTACATTTAATTAGCATAAATTAAAGTTCACGTAAATTTCAAAGTCATGGTTACCATGAAGCAATATCAATAAAAATTTGTTTTTAGACTAATATGGACATGGGGAATCTAATTTTGAAAACCGCATCTCTTTATCTTTCACGTGAAGCGAGTTACATACCAAGTGCACATCACGTGTACATTTAATTAGCATAAATTAAAGTTCACGTAAATTTCAAAGTCATGGTTACCATGAAGCAATATCAATAAAAATTTGTTTTTAGACTAATATGGACATGGGGAATCTAATTTTGAAAACCGCATCTCTTTATCTTTCACGTGAAGCGAGTTACATACCAAGTGCACATCACGTGTACATTTAATTAGCATAAATTGAAGTTCACGTAAATTTCAAAGTCATGGTTACCATGAACCAATATCAATAAAAATTTGTTTTTAGACTAATATGGACATGGGGAATCTAATTTTGAAAACCGCATTTCTTTATCTTTCACGTGAAGCGAGTTACATACCAAGTGCACATCACGTGTACATTTAATTAGCATAAATTAAAGTTCACGTAAATTTCAAAATCATGGTTACCATGCACCAATATCAATAAAAATTTGTTTTTAGACTAATATGGACATGGGGAATCTAATTTTGAAAACCGCATCTCTTTATCTTTCACGTGAAGCAAGTTACATACCAAGTGCACATCACGTGTACATTTAATTAGCATAAATTAAAGTTCACGTAAATTTCAAAGTCATGGTTACCATGAACCAATATCAATAAAAATTTGTTTTTAGACTAATATGGACATGGGGAATCTAATTTTGAAAACCGCATTTCTTTATCTTTCACGTGAAGCGAGTTACATACCAAGTGCACATCACGTGTACATTTAATTAGCATAAATTAAAGTTCACGTAAATTTCAAAGTCATGGTTACCATGCACCAATATCAATAAAAATTTGTTTTTAGACTAATATGGACATGGGGAATCTAATTTTGAAAACCGCATCTCTTCATCTTTCACGTGAAGCGAGTTACATACCAAGTGCACATCACGTGTACATTTAATTAGCATAAATTAAAGTTCACGTAAACTTCAAAGTCATGGTTACCATGAAGCAATATCAATAAAAATTTGTTTTTAGACTAATATGGACATGGGGAATCTAATTTTGAAAACCGCATTTCTTTATCTTTCACGTGAAGCGAGTTACATACCAAGTGCACATCACGTGTACATTTAATTAGCATAAATTAAAGTTCACGTAAATTTCAAAGTCATGGTTACCATGAACCAATATCAATAAAAATTTGTTTTTAGACTAATATGGACATGGGGAATCTAATTTTGAAAACCGCATCTCTTCATCTTTCACGTGAAGCGAGTTACATACCAAGTGCACATCACGTGTACATTTAATTAGCATAAATTAAAGTTCACGTAAACTTCAAAGTCATGGTTACCATGAAGCAATATCAATAAAAATTTGTTTTTAGACTAATATGGACATGGGGAATCTAATTTTGAAAACCGCATCTCTTTATCTTTCACGTGAAGCGAGTTACATACCAAGTGCACATCACGTGTACATTTAATTAGCATAAATTAAAGTTCACGTAAATTTCAAAGTCATGGTTACCATGAACCAATATCAATAAAAATTTGTTTTTAGACTAATATGGACATGGGGAATCTAATTTTGAAAACCGCATCTCTTTATCTTTCACGTGAAGCGAGTTACATACCAAGTGCACATCACGTGTACATTTAATTAGCATAAATTAAAGTTCACGTAAATTTCAAAGTCATGGTTACCATGAAGCAATATCAATAAAAATTTGTTTTTAGACTAATATGGACATGGGGAATCTAATTTTGAAAACCGCATCTCTTTATCTTTCACGTGAAGCGAGTTACATACCAAGTGCACATCACGTGTACATTTAATTAGCATAAATTAAAGTTCACGTAAATTTCAAAGTCATGGTTACCATGAAGCAATATCAATAAAAATTTGTTTTTAGACTAATATGGACATGGGGAATCTAATTTTGAAAACCGCATCTCTTTATCTTTCACGTGAAGCGAGTTACATACCAAGTGCACATCACGTGTACATTTAATTAGCATAAATTGAAGTTCACGTAAATTTCAAAGTCATGGTTACCATGAACCAATATCAATAAAAATTTGTTTTTAGACTAATATGGACATGGGGAATCTAATTTTGAAAACCGCATTTCTTTATCTTTCACGTGAAGCGAGTTACATACCAAGTGCACATCACGTGTACATTTAATTAGCATAAATTAAAGTTCACGTAAATTTCAAAATCATGGTTACCATGCACCAATATCAATAAAAATTTGTTTTTAGACTAATATGGACATGGGGAATCTAATTTTGAAAACCGCATCTCTTTATCTTTCACGTGAAGCAAGTTACATACCAAGTGCACATCACGTGTACATTTAATTAGCATAAATTAAAGTTCACGTAAATTTCAAAGTCATGGTTACCATGAACCAATATCAATAAAAATTTGTTTTTAGACTAATATGGACATGGGGAATCTAATTTTGAAAACCGCATTTCTTTATCTTTCACGTGAAGCGAGTTACATACCAAGTGCACATCACGTGTACATTTAATTAGCATAAATTAAAGTTCACGTAAATTTCAAAGTCATGGTTACCATGCACCAATATCAATAAAAATTTGTTTTTAGACTAATATGGACATGGGGAATCTAATTTTGAAAACCGCATCTCTTTATCTTTCACGTGAAGCGAGTTACATACCAAGTGCACATCACGTGTACATTTAATTAGCATAAATTAAAGTTCACGTAAATTTCAAAGTCATGGTTACCATGAACCAATATCAATAAAAATTTGTTTTTAGACTAATATGGACATGGGGAATCTAATTTTGAAAACCGCATCTCTTCATCTTTTACGTGAAGCGAGTTACATACCAAGTGCACATCACGTGTACATTTAATTAGCATAAATTAAAGTTCACGTAAACTTCAAAGTCATGGTTACCATGAAGCAATATCAATAAAAATTTGTTTTTAGACTAATATGGACATGGGGAATCTAATTTTGAAAACCGCATTTCTTTATCTTTCACGTGAAGCGAGTTACATACCAAGTGCACATCACGTGTACATTTAATTAGCATAAATTAAAGTTCACGTAAATTTCAAAGTCATGGTTACCATGAACCAATATCAATAAAAATTTGTTTTTAGACTAATATGGACATGGGGAATCTAATTTTGAAAACCGCATCTCTTCATCTTTCACGTGAAGCGAGTTACATACCAAGTGCACATCACGTGTACATTTAATTAGCATAAATTAAAGTTCACGTAAACTTCAAAGTCATGGTTACCATGAAGCAATATCAATAAAAATTTGTTTTTAGACTAATATGGACATGGGGAATCTAATTTTGAAAACCGCATCTCTTTATCTTTCACGTGAAGCGAGTTACATACCAAGTGCACATCACGTGTACATTTAATTAGCATAAATTAAAGTTCACGTAAATTTCAAAGTCATGGTTACCATGAACCAATATCAATAAAAATTTGTTTTTTGACTAATATGGACATGGGGAATCTAATTTTGAAAACCGCATCTCTTCATCTTTCACGTGAAGCGAGTTACATACCAAGTGCACATCACGTGTATATTTAATTAGCATAAATTAAAGTTCACGTAAATTTCAAAGTCATGGTTACCATGAACCAATATCAATAAAAATTTGTTTTTAGACTAATATGGACATGGGGAATCTAATTTTGAAAACCGCATCTCTTTATCTTTCACGTGAAGCGAGTTACATACCAAGTGCACATCACGTGTACATTTAATTAACATAAATTGAAGTTCACGTAAATTTCAAAGTCATGGTTACCATGCACCAATATCAATAAAAATTTGTTTTTAGACTAATATGGACATGGGGAATCTAATTTTGAAAACCGCATCTCTTTATCTTTCACGTGAAGCGAGTTACATACCAAGTGCACATCACGTGTACATTTAATTAGCATAAATTAAAGTTCACGTAAATTTCAAAGTCATGGTTACCATGAACCAATATCAATAAAAATTTGTTTTTAGACTAATATGGACATGGGGAATCTAATTTTGAAAACCGCATCTCTTTATCTTTCACGTGAAGCGAGTTACATACCAAGTGCACATCACGTGTACATTTAATTAGCATAAATTAAAGTTCACGTAAATTTCAAAGTCATGGTTACCATGAACCAATATCAATAAAAATTTGTTTTTAGACTAATGTGGACATGGGGAATCTAATTTTGAAAACCGCATCTCTTTATCTTTCACGTGAAGCGAGTTACATACCAAGTGCACATCACGTGTACATTTAATTAGCATAAATTAAAGTTCACGTAAATTTCAAAGTCATGGTTACCATGAACCAATATCAATAAAAATTTGTTTTTAGACTAATATGGACATGGGGAATCTAATTTTGAAAACCGCATCTCTTTATCTTTCAAGTGTAGCGAGTTACATACCAAGTGCACATCACGTGTACATTTAATTAGCATAAATTAAAGTTCACGTAAATTTCAAAGTCATGGTTACCATGAACCAATATCAATAAAAATTTGTTTTTAGACTAATATGGACATGGGGAATCTAATTTTGAAAACCGCATCTCTTTATCTTTCACGTGAAGCGAGTTACATACCAAGTGCACATCACGTGTACATTTAATTAACATAAATTGAAGTTCACGTAAATTTCAAAGTCATGGTTACCATGCACCAATATCAATAAAAATTTGTTTTTAGACTAATATGGACATGGGGAATCTAATTTTGAAAACCGCATCTCTTTATCTTTCACGTGAAGCGAGTTACATACCAAGTGCACATCACGTGTACATTTAATTAGCATAAATTAAAGTTCACGTAAATTTCAAAGTCATGGTTACCATGAACCAATATCAATAAAAATTTGTTTTTAGACTAATATGGACATGGGGAATCTAATTTTGAAAACCGCATCTCTTTATCTTTCACGTGAAGCGAGTTACATACCAAGTGCACATCACGTGTACATTTAATTAGCATAAATTAAAGTTCACGTAAATTTCAAAGTCATGGTTACCATGAACCAATATCAATAAAAATTTGTTTTTAGACTAATATGGACATGGGGAATCTAATTTTGAAAACCGCATCTCTTTATCTTTCACGTGAAGCGAGTTACATACCAAGTGCACATCACGTTTACATTTAATTAGCATAAATTAAAGTTCACGTAAATTTCAAAGTCATGGTTACCATGAACCAATATCAATAAAAATTTGTTTTTAGACTAATATGGACATGGGGAATCTAATTTTGAGAACCGCATTTCTTTATCTTTCACGTGAAGCGAGTTACATACCAAGTGCACATCACGTGTACATTTAATTAGCATAAATTAAAGTTCACGTAAATTTCAAAGTCATGGTTACCATGCACCAATATCAATAAAAATTTGTTCTTAGACTAATATGGACATGGGGAATCTAATTTTGAAAACCGCATCTTTTTATCTTTCACGTGAAGCGAGTTACATACCAAGTGCACATCACGTGTACATTTAATTAGCATAAATTAAAGTTCACGTAAATTTCAAAGTCATGGTTACCATGAACCAATATCAATAAAAATTTGTTTTTAGACTAATATGGACATGGGGAATCTAATTTTGAAAACCGCATCTCTTTATCTTTCACGTGAAGCGAGTTACATACCAAGTGCACATCACGTGTACATTTAATTAGCATAAATTAAAGTTCACGTAAATTTCAAAGTCATGGTTACCATGAACCAATATCAATAAAAATTTGTTTTTAGACTAATATGGACATGGGGAATCTAATTTTGAAAACCGCATCTCTTTATCTTTCACGTGAAGCGAGCTACATACCAAGTGCACATCACGTGTACATTTAATTAGCATAAATTAAAGTTCACGTAAATTTCAAAGTCATGGTTACCATGAAGCAATATCAATAAAAATTTGTTTTCAGACTAATATGGACATGGGGAATCTAATTTTGAAAACCGCATCTCTTTTTCTTTCACGTGAAGCGAGTTACATACCAAGTGCACATCACGTGTACATTTAATTAGCATAAATTAAAGTTCACGTAAATTTCAAAGTCATGGTTACCATGAACCAATATCAATAAAAATTTGTTTTTAGACTAATATGGACATGGGGAATCTAATTTTGAAAACCGCATCTCTTTATCTTTCACGTGAAGCGAGTTACATACCAAGTGCACATCACGTGTACATTTAATTAGCATAAATTAAAGTTCACGTAAATTTCAAAGTCATGGTTACCATGAACCAATATCAATAAAAATTTGTTTTTAGACTAATATGGACATGGGGAATCTAATTTTGAAAACCACATCTCTTTATCTTTCACGTGAAGCGAGTTACATACCAAGTGCACATCACGTGTACATTTAATTAGCATAAATTAAAGTTCACGTAAATTTCAAAGTCATGGTTACCATGAACCAATATCAATAAAAATTTGTTTTTAGACTAATATGGACATGGGGAATCTAATTTTGAAAACCGCATCTCTTTATCTTTCACGTGAAGCGAGTTACATACCAAGTGCACATCACGTGTACATTTAATTAGCATAAATTAAAGTTCACGTAAATTTCAAAGTCATGGTTACCATGAACCAATATCAATAAAAATTTGTTTTTAGACTAATATGGACCTGGGGAATCTAATTTTGAAAACCGCATCTCTTTATCTTTCACGTGAAGCGAGTTACATACCAAGTGCACACCACGTGTACATTTAATTAGCATAAATTAAAGTTCACGTAAATTTCAAAGTCATGGTTACCATGAACCAATATCAATAAAAATTTGTTTTTAGACTAATATGGACATGGGGAATCTAATTTTGAAAACCGCATCTCTTTATCTTTCACGTGAAGCGAGTTACATACCAAGTGCACATCACGTGTACATTTAATTAGCATAAATTAAAGTTCACGTAAATTTCAAAGTCATGGTTACTATGAAGCAATATCAATAAAAATTTGTTTTTAGACTAATATGGACATGGGGAATCTAATTTTGAAAACCGCATCTCTTTATCTTTCACGTGAAGCGAGTTACATACCAAGTGCACATCACGTGTACATTTAATTAGCATAAATTAAAGTTCACGTAAATTTCAAAGTCATGGTTACCATGCACCAATATCAATAAAAATTTGTTTTTAGACTAATATGGACATGGGGAATCTAATTTTGAAAACCGCATCTCTTTATCTTTCACGTGAAGCGAGTTACATACCAAGTGCACATCACGTGTACATTTAATTAGCATAAATTTAAGTTCACGTAAATTTCAAAGTCATGGTTACCATGCACCAATATCAATAAAAATTTGTTTTTAGACTAATATGGACATGGGGGATCTAATTTTGAAAACCGCATCTCTTTATCTTTCACGTGAAGCGAGTTACATACCAAGTGCACATCACGTGTACATTTAATTAGCATAAATTAAAGTTCACGTAAATTTCAAAGTCATGGTTACCATGAACCAATATCAATAAAAATTTGTTTTTAGACTAATATGGACATGGGGAATCTAATTTTGAAAACCGCATCTCTTTATCTTTCACGTGAAGCGAGTTACATACCAAGTGCACATCACGTGTACATTTAATTAGCATAAATTAAAGTTCACGTAAACTTCAAAGTCATGGTTACCATGAAGCAATATCAATAAAAATTTGTTTTTAGACTAATATGGACATGGGGAATCTAATTTTGAAAACCGGATCTCTTTATCTTTCACGGGAAGCGAGTTACATACCAAGTGCACATCACGTGTACATTTAATTAGCATAAATTAAAGTTCACGTAAATTTCAAAGTCATGGTTACCATGAACCAATATCAATAAAAATTTGTTTTTAGACTAATATGGACATGGGGAATCTAATTTTGAAAACCGCATCTCTTTATCTTTCACGTGAAGCGAGTTACATACCAAGTGCACATCACGTGTACATTTAATTAGCATAAATTAAAGTTCACGTAAATTTCAAAGTCATGGTTACCATGAAGCAATATCAATAAAAATTTGTTTTTAGACTAATATGGACATGGGGAATCTAATTTTGGAAACCGCATCTCTTTATCTTTCACGTGAAGCGAGTTACATACCAAGTGCACATCACGTGTACATTTAATTAGCATAAATTAAAGTTCACGTAAATTTCAAAGTCATGGTTACCATGAACCAATATCAATAAAAATTTGTTTTTAGACTAATATGGACATGGGGAATCTAATTTTGAAAACCGCATCTCTTTATCTTTCACGTGAAGCGAGTTACATACCAAGTGCACATCACGTGTACATTTAATTAGCATAAATTAAAGTTCACGTAAATTTCAAAGTCATGGTTACCATGAACCAATATCAATAAAAATTTGTTTTTAGACTAATATGGACATGGGGAATCTAATTTTGAAAACCGCATCTCTTTATCTTTCACGTGAAGCGAGTTACATACCAAGTGCACATCACGTGTACATTTAATTAGCATAAATTAAAGTTCACGTAAATTTCAAAGTCATGGTTACCATGAACCAATATCAATAAAAATTTGTTTTTAGACTAATATGGACATGGGGAATCTAATTTTGAAAACCGCATCTCTTTATCTTTCACGTGAAGCGAGTTACATACCAAGTGCACACCACGTGTACATTTAATTAGCATAAATTAAAGTTCACGTAAATTTCAAAGTCATGGTTACCATGAACCAATATCAATAAAAATTTGTTTTTAGACTAATATGGACATGGGGAATCTAATTTTGAAAACCGCATCTCTTTATCTTTCACGTGAAGCGAGTTACATACCAAGTGCACATCACGTGTACATTTAATTAGCATAAATTAAAGTTCACGTAAATTTCAAAGTCATGGTTACTATGAAGCAATATCAATAAAAATTTGTTTTTAGACTAATATGGACATGGGGAATCTAATTTTGAAAACCGCATCTCTTTATCTTTCACGTGAAGCGAGTTACATACCAAGTGCACATCACGTGTACATTTAATTAGCATAAATTAAAGTTCACGTAAATTTCAAAGTCATGGTTACCATGCACCAATATCAATAAAAATTTGTTTTTAGACTAATATGGACATGGGGAATCTAATTTTGAAAACCGCATCTCTTTATCTTTCACGTGAAGCGAGTTACATACCAAGTGCACATCACGTGTACATTTAATTAGCATAAATTTAAGTTCACGTAAATTTCAAAGTCATGGTTACCATGCACCAATATCAATAAAAATTTGTTTTTAGACTAATATGGACATGGGGGATCTAATTTTGAAAACCGCATCTCTTTATCTTTCACGTGAAGCGAGTTACATACCAAGTGCACATCACGTGTACATTTAATTAGCATAAATTAAAGTTCACGTAAATTTCAAAGTCATGGTTACCATGAACCAATATCAATAAAAATTTGTTTTTAGACTAATATGGACATGGGGAATCTAATTTTGAAAACCGCATCTCTTTATCTTTCACGTGAAGCGAGTTACATACCAAGTGCACATCACGTGTACATTTAATTAGCATAAATTAAAGTTCACGTAAACTTCAAAGTCATGGTTACCATGAAGCAATATCAATAAAAATTTGTTTTTAGACTAATATGGACATGGGGAATCTAATTTTGAAAACCGGATCTCTTTATCTTTCACGGGAAGCGAGTTACATACCAAGTGCACATCACGTGTACATTTAATTAGCATAAATTAAAGTTCACGTAAATTTCAAAGTCATGGTTACCATGAACCAATATCAATAAAAATTTGTTTTTAGACTAATATGGACATGGGGAATCTAATTTTGAAAACCGCATCTCTTTATCTTTCACGTGAAGCGAGTTACATACCAAGTGCACATCACGTGTACATTTAATTAGCATAAATTAAAGTTCACGTAAATTTCAAAGTCATGGTTACCATGAACCAATATCAATAAAAATTTGTTTTTAGACTAATATGGACATGGGGAATCTAATTTTGAAAACCGCATCTCTTTATCTTTCACGTGAAGCGAGTTACATACCAAGTGCACATCACGTGTACATTTAATTAGCATAAATTAAAGTTCACGTAAATTTCAAAGTCATGGTTACCATGAAGCAATATCAATAAAAATTTGTTTTTAGACTAATATGGACATGGGGAATCTAATTTTGAAAACCGCATCTCTTTATCTTTCACGTGAAGCGAGTTACATACCAAGTGCACATCACGTGTACATTTAATTAGCATAAATTAAAGTTCACGTAAATTTCAAAGTCATGGTTACCATGAACCAATATCAATAAAAATTTGTTTTTAGACTAATATGGACATGGGGAATCTAATTTTGAAAACCGCATCTCTTTATCTTTCACGTGAAGCGAGTTACATACCAAGTGCACATCACGTGTACATTTAATTAGCATAAATTAAAGTTCACGTAAACTTCAAAGTCATGGTTACCATGAAGCAATATCAATAAAAATTTGTTTTTAGACTAATATGGACATGGGGAATCTAATTTTGAAAACCGGATCTCTTTATCTTTCACGGGAAGCGAGTTACATACCAAGTGCACATCACGTGTACATTTAATTAGCATAAATTAAAGTTCACGTAAATTTCAAAGTCATGGTTACCATGAACCAATATCAATAAAAATTTGTTTTTAGACTAATATGGACATGGGGAATCTAATTTTGAAAACCGCATCTCTTTATCTTTCACGTGAAGCGAGTTACATACCAAGTGCACATCACGTGTACATTTAATTAGCATAAATTAAAGTTCACGTAAATTTCAAAGTCATGGTTACCATGAACCAATATCAATAAAAATTTGTTTTTAGACTAATATGGACATGGGGAATCTAATTTTGAAAACCGCATCTCTTTATCTTTCACGTGAAGCGAGTTACATACCAAGTGCACATCACGTGTACATTTAATTAGCATAAATTAAAGTTCACGTAAATTTCAAAGTCATGGTTACCATGAAGCAATATCAATAAAAATTTGTTTTTAGACTAATATGGACATGGGGAATCTAATTTTGAAAACCGCATCTCTTTATCTTTCACGTGAAGCGAGTTACATACCAAGTGCACATCACGTGTACATTTAATTAGCATAAATTAAAGTTCACGTAAATTTCAAAGTCATGGTTACCATGAACCAATATCAATAAAAATTTGTTTTTAGACTAATATGGACATGGGGAATCTAATTTTGAAAACCGCATCTCTTTATCTTTCACGTGAAGCGAGTTACATACCAAGTGCACATCACGTGTACATTTAATTAGCATAAATTAAAGTTCACGTAAATTTCAAAGTCATGGTTACCATGAACCAATATCAATAAAAATTTGTTTTTAGACTAATATGGACATGGGGAATCTAATTTTGAAAACCGCATCTCTTTATCTTTCACGTGAAGCGAGTTACATACCAAGTGCACATCACGTGTACATTTAATTAGCATAAATTAAAGTTCACGTAAATTTCAAAGTCATGGTTACCATGAACCAATATCAATAAAAATTTGTTTTTAGACTAATATGGACATGGGGAATCTAATTTTGAAAACCGCATCTCTTTATCTTTCACGTGAAGCGAGTTACATACCAAGTGCACATCACGTGTACATTTAATTAGCATAAATTAAAGTTCACGTAAATTTCAAAGTCATGGTTACCATGAAGCAATATCAATAAAAATTTGTTTTTAGACTAATATGGACATGGGGAATCTAATTTTGAAAACCGCATCTCTTTATCTTTCACGTGAAGCGAGTTACATACCAAGTGCACATCACGTGTACATTTAATTAGCATAAATTAAAGTTCACGTAAATTTCAAAGTCATGGTTACCATGAAGCAATATCAATAAAAATTTGTTTTTAGACTAATATGGACATGGGGAATCTAATTTTGAAAACCGCATCTCTTTATCTTTCACGTGAAGCGAGTTACATACCAAGTGCACATCACGTGTACATTTAATTAGCATAAATTAAAGTTCACGTAAATTTCAAAGTCATGGTTACCATGAACCAATATCAATAAAAATTTGTTTTTAGACTAATATGGACATGGGGAATCTAATTTTG
Organism: Auanema rhodensis; assembly: GCA_964057225.1. Taxonomy (NCBI): domain Eukaryota; kingdom Metazoa; phylum Nematoda; class Chromadorea; order Rhabditida; family Rhabditidae; genus Auanema; species Auanema rhodense. The sequence goes on along the minus strand of CAXKVF010000076.1, from coordinate 729,315 downwards.
AAAACCGCATCTCTTTATCTTTCACGTGAAGCGAGTTACATACCAAGTGCACATCACGTGTACATTTAATTAGCATAAATTAAAGTTCACGTAAATTTCAAAGTCATGGTTACCATGCACCAATATCAATAAAAATTTGTTTTTAGACTAATATGGACATGGGGAATCTAATTTTGAAAACCGCATCTCTTTATCTTTCACGTGAAGCGAGTTACATACCAAGTGCACATCACGTGTACATTTAATTAGCATAAATTAAAGTTCACGTAAATTTCAAAGTCATGGTTACCATGAAGCAATATCAATAAAAATTTGTTTTTAGACTAATATGGACATGAGGAATCTAATTTTGAAAACCGCATCTCTTTATCTTTCACGTGAAGCGAGTTACATACCAAGTGCACATCACGTGTACATTTAATTAGCATAAATTAAAGTTCACGTAAATTTCAAAGTCATGGTTACCATGCACCAATATCAATAAAAATTTGTTTTTAGACTAATATGGACATGGGGAATCTAATTGTGAAAACCGCATCTCTTCATCTTTCACGTGAAGCGAGTTACATACCAAGTGCTCATCAAGTGTACATTTAATTAGCATAAATTAAAGTTCACGTAAATTTCAAAGTCATGGTTACCATGAACCAATATCAATAAAAATTTGTTTTTAGACTAATATGGACATGGGGAATCTAATTTTGAAAACCGCATCTCTTTATCTTTCACGTGAAGCGAGTTACATACCAAGTGCACATCACGTGCACATTTAATTAGCATAAATTAAAGTTCACGTAAATTTCAAAGTCATGGTTACAATGAAGCAATATCAATAAAAATTTGTTTTTAGACTAATATGGACATGGGGAATCTAATTTTGAAAACCGCATCTCTTTATCTTTCACGTGAAGCGAGTTACATACCAAGTGCACATCACGTGTACATTTAATTAGCATAAATTAAAGTTCACGTAAATTTCAAAGTCATGGTTACCATGAACCAATATCAATAAAAATTTGTTTTTAGACTAATATGGACATGGGGAATCTAATTTTGAAAACCGCATCTCTTTATCTTTCACGTGAAGCGAGTTACATACCAAGTGCACATCACGTGTACATTTAATTAGCATAAATTAAAGTTCACGTAAATTTCAAAGTCATGGTTACCATGAACCAATATCAATAAAAATTTGTTTTTAGACTAATATGGACATGGGGAATCTAATTTTGAAAACCGCATCTCTTTATCTTTCACGTGAAGCGAGTTACATACCAAGTGCACATCACGTGTACATTTAATTAGCATAAATTAAAGTTCACGTAAATTTCAAAGTCATGGTTACCATGAACCAATATCAATAAAAATTTGTTTTTAGACTAATATGGACATGGGGAATCTAATTTTGAAAACCGCATCTCTTTATCTTTCACGTGAAGCGAGTTACATACCAAGTGCACATCACGTGTACATTTAATTAGCATAAATTAAAGTTCACGTAAATTTCAAAGTCATGGTTACCATGAACCAATATCAATAAAAATTTGTTTTTAGACTAATATGGACATGGGGAATCTAATTTTGAAAACCGCATCTCTTTATCTTTCACGTGAAGCGAGTTACATACCAAGTGCACATCACGTGCACATTTAATTAGCATAAATTAAAGTTCACGTAAATTTCAAAGTCATGGTTACCATGAAGCAATATCAATAAAAATTTGTTTTTAAACTAATATGGACATGGGGAATCTAATTTTGAAAACCGCATCTCTTTATCTTTCACGTGAAGCGAGTTACATACCAAGTGCACATCACGTGTACATTTAATTAGCATAAATTAAAGTTCACGTAAATTTCAAAGTCATGGTTACCATGAACCAATATCAATAAAAATTTGTTTTTAGACTAATATGGACATGGGGAATCTAATTTTGAGAACCGCATTTCTTTATCTTTCACGTGAAGCGAGTTACATACCAAGTGCACATCACGTGTACATTTAATTAGCATAAATTAAAGTTCACGTAAATTTCAAAGTCATGGTTACCATGCACCAATATCAATAAAAATTTGTTCTTAGACTAATATGGACATGGGGAATCTAATTTTGAAAACCGCATCTCTTTATCTTTCACGTGAAGCGAGTTACATACCAAGTGCACATCACGTGTACATTTAATTAGCATAAATTAAAGTTCACGTAAATTTCAAAGTCATGGTTACCATGAACCAATATCAATAAAAATTTGTTTTTAGACTAATATGGACATGGGGAATCTAATTTTGAAAACCGCATCTCTTTATCTTTCACGTGAAGCGAGTTACATACCAAGTGCACATCACGTGTACATTTAATTAGCATAAATTAAAGTTCACGTAAATTTCAAAGTCATGGTTACCATGAACCAATATCAATAAAAATTTGTTCTTAGACTAATATGGACATGGGGAATCTAATTTTGAAAACCGCATCTCTTTATCTTTCACGTGAAGCGAGTTACATACCAAGTGCACATCACGTGTACATTTAATTAGCATAAATTAAAGTTCACGTAAATTTCAAAGTCATGGTTACCATGAACCAATATCAATAAAAATTTGTTTTTAGACTAATATGGACATGGGGAATCTAATTTTGAAAACCGCATCTCTTTATCTTTCACGTGAAGCGAGTTACATACCAAGTGCACATCACGTGTACATTTAATTAGCATAAATTAAAGTTCACGTAAATTTCAAAGTCATGGTTACCATGAACCAATATCAATAAAAATTTGTTTTTAGACTAATATGGACATGGGGAATCTAATTTTGAAAACCGCATCTCTTTATCTTTCACGTGAAGCGAGTTACATACCAAGTGCACATCACGTGTACATTTAATTAGCATAAATTAAAGTTCACGTAAATTTCAAAGTCATGGTTACCATGAACCAATATCAATAAAAATTTGTTTTTAGACTAATATGGACATGGGGAATCTAATTTTGAAAACCGCATCTCTTTATCTTTCACGTGAAGCGAGTTACATACCAAGTGCACATCACGTGTACATTTAATTAGCATAAATTAAAGTTCACGTAAAATTCAAAGTCATGGTTACCATGCACCAATATCAATAAAAATTTGTTTTTAGACTAATATGGACATGGGGAATCTAATTTTGAAAACCGCATCTCTTTATCTTTCACGTGAAGCGAGTTACATACCAAGTGCACATCACGTGTACATTTAATTAGCATAAATTACAGTTCACGTAAATTTCAAAGTCATGGTTACCATGCACCAATATCAATAAAAATTTGTTTTTAGACTAATATGGACATGGGGAATCTAATTTTGAAAACCGCATCTCTTTATCTTTCACGTGAAGCGAGTTACATACCAAGTGCACATCACGTGTACATTTAATTAGCATAAATTAAAGTTCACGTAAATTTCAAAGTCATGGTTACCATGAACCAATATCAATAAAAATTTGTTTTTAGACTAATATGGACATGGGGAATCTAATTTTGAAAACCGCATCTCTTTATCTTTCACGTGAAGCGAGTTACATACCAAGTGCACATCACGTGTACATTTAATTAGCATAAATTAAAGTTCACGTAAATTTCAAAGTCATGGTTACCATGAACCAATATCAATAAAAATTTGTTTTTAGACTAATATGGACATGGGGAATCTAATTTTGAAAACCGCATCTCTTTATCTTTCACGTGAAGCGAGTTACATACCAAGTGCACATCACGTGTACATTTAATTAGCATAAATTAAAGTTCACGTAAATTTCAAAGTCATGGTTACCATGAACCAATATCAATAAAAATTTGTTTTTAGACTAATATGGACATGGGGAATCTAATTTTGAAAACCGCATCTCTTTATCTTTCACGTGAAGCGAGTTACATACCAAGTGCACATCACGTGTACATTTAATTAGCATAAATTAAAGTTCACGTAAACTTCAAAGTCATGGTTACCATGAAGCAATATCAATAAAAATTTGTTTTTAGACTAATATGGACATGGGGAATCTAATTTTGAAAACCGCATCTCTTTATCTTTCACGTGAAGCGAGTTACATACCAAGTGCACATCACGTGTACATTTAATTAGCATAAATTAAAGTTCACGTAAATTTCAAAGTCATGGTTACCATGAACCAATATCAATAAAAATTTGTTTTTAGACTAATATGGACATGGGGAATCTAATTTTGAAAACCGCATCTCTTTATCTTTCACGTGAAGCGAGTTACATACCAAGTGCACATCACGTGTACATTTAATTAGCATAAATTAAAGTTCACGTAAATTTCAAAGTCATGGTTACCATGAACCAATATCAATAAAAATTTGTTTTTAGACTAATATGGACATGGGGAATCTAATTTTGAAAACCGCATCTCTTTATCTTTCACGTGAAGCGAGTTACATACCAAGTGCACATCACGTGTACATTTAATTAGCATAAATTAAAGTTCACGTAAACTTCAAAGTCATGGTTACCATTAAGCAATATCAATAAAAATTTGTTTTTAGACTAATATGGACATGGGGAATCTAATTTTGAAAACCGCATCTCTTTATCTTTCACGTGAAGCGAGTTACATACCAAGTGCACATCACGTGTACATTTAATTAGCATAAATTAAAGTTCACGTAAATTTCAAAGTCATGGTTACCATGAACCAATATCAATAAAAATTTGTTTTTAGACTAATATGGACATGGGGAATCTAATTTTGAAAACCGCATCTCTTTATCTTTCACGTGAAGCGAGTTACATACCAAGTGCACATCACGTGTACATTTAATTAGCATAAATTAAAGTTCACGTAAATTTCAAAGTCATGGTTACCATGCACCAATATCAATAAAAATTTGTTTTTAGACTAATATGGACATGGGGAATCTAATTTTGAAAACCGCATCTCTTTATCTTTCACGTGAAGCGAGTTACATACCAAGTGCACATCACGTGTACATTTAATTAGCATAAATTAAAGTTCACGTAAATTTCAAAGTCATGGTTACCATGAACCAATATCAATAAAAATTTGTTTTTAGACTAATATGGACATGGGGAATCTAATTTTGAAAACCGCATCTCTTTATCTTTCACGTGAAGCGAGTTACATACCAAGTGCACATCACGTGTACATTTAATTAGCATAAATTAAAGTTCACGTAAATTTCAAAGTCATGGTTACCATGAACCAATATCAATAAAAATTTGTTTTTAGACTAATATGGACATGGGGAATCTAATTTTGAAAACCGCATCTCTTTATCTTTCACGTGAAGCGAGTTACATACCAAGTGCACATCACGTGTACATTTAATTAGCATAAATTAAAGTTCACGTAAATTTCAAAGTCATGGTTACCATGAACCAATATCAATAAAAATTTGTTTTTAGACTAATATGGACATGGGGAATCTAATTTTGAAAACCGCATCTCTTTATCTTTCACGTGAAGCGAGTTACATACCAAGTGCACATCACGTGTACATTTAATTAGCATAAATTAAAGTTCACGTAAATTTCAAAGTCATGGTTACCATGAAGCAATATCAATAAAAATTTGTTTTTAGACTAATATGGACATGGGGAATCTAATTTTGAAAACCGCATCTCTTTATCTTTCACGTGAAGCGAGTTACATACCAAGTGCACATCACGTGTACATTTAATTAGCATAAATTAAAGTTCACGTAAATTTCAAAGTCATGGTTACCATGAAGCAATATCAATAAAAATTTGTTTTTAGACTAATATGGACATGGGGAATCTAATTTTGAAAACCGCATCTCTTTATCTTTCACGTGAAGCGAGTTACATACCAAGTGCACATCACGTGTACATTTAATTAGCATAAATTAAAGTTCACGTAAATTTCAAAGTCATGGTTACCATGAACCAATATCAATAAAAATTTGTTTTTAGACTAATATGGACATGGGGAATCTAATTTTGAAAACCGCATTTCTTTATCTTTCACGTGAAGCGAGTTACATACCAAGTGCACATCACGTGTACATTTAATTAGCATAAATTAAAGTTCACGTAAATTTCAAAATCATGGTTACCATGCACCAATATCAATAAAAATTTGTTTTTAGACTAATATGGACATGGGGAATCTAATTTTGAAAACCGCATCTCTTTATCTTTCACGTGAAGCAAGTTACATACCAAGTGCACATCACGTGTACATTTAATTAGCATAAATTAAAGTTCACGTAAATTTCAAAGTCATGGTTACCATGAACCAATATCAATAAAAATTTGTTTTTAGACTAATATGGACATGGGGAATCTAATTTTGAAAACCGCATTTCTTTATCTTTCACGTGAAGCGAGTTACATACCAAGTGCACATCACGTGTACATTTAATTAGCATAAATTAAAGTTCACGTAAATTTCAAAGTCATGGTTACCATGCACCAATATCAATAAAAATTTGTTTTTAGACTAATATGGACATGGGGAATCTAATTTTGAAAACCGCATCTCTTTATCTTTCACGTGAAGCGAGTTACATACCAAGTGCACATCACGTGTACATTTAATTAGCATAAATTAAAGTTCACGTAAATTTCAAAGTCATGGTTACCATGAACCAATATCAATAAAAATTTGTTTTTAGACTAATATGGACATGGGGAATCTAATTTTGAAAACCGCATCTCTTCATCTTTCACGTGAAGCGAGTTACATACCAAGTGCACATCACGTGTACATTTAATTAGCATAAATTAAAGTTCACGTAAACTTCAAAGTCATGGTTACCATGAAGCAATATCAATAAAAATTTGTTTTTAGACTAATATGGACATGGGGAATCTAATTTTGAAAACCGCATCTCTTTATCTTTCACGTGAAGCGAGTTACATACCAAGTGCACATCACGTGTACATTTAATTAGCATAAATTAAAGTTCACGTAAATTTCAAAGTCATGGTTACCATGAACCAATATCAATAAAAATTTGTTTTTTGACTAATATGGACATGGGGAATCTAATTTTGAAAACCGCATCTCTTCATCTTTCACGTGAAGCGAGTTACATACCAAGTGCACATCACGTGTACATTTAATTAGCATAAATTAAAGTTCACGTAAACTTCAAAGTCATGGTTACCATGAAGCAATATCAATAAAAATTTGTTTTTAGACTAATATGGACATGGGGAATCTAATTTTGAAAACCGCATCTCTTTATCTTTCACGTGAAGCGAGTTACATACCAAGTGCACATCACGTGTATATTTAATTAGCATAAATTAAAGTTCACGTAAATTTCAAAGTCATGGTTACCATGAACCAATATCAATAAAAATTTGTTTTTAGACTAATATGGACATGGGGAATCTAATTTTGAAAACCGCATCTCTTTATCTTTTACGTGAAGCGAGTTACATACCAAGTGCACATCACGTGTACATTTAATTAACATAAATTGAAGTTCACGTAAATTTCAAAGTCATGGTTACCATGCACCAATATCAATAAAAATTTGTTTTTAGACTAATATGGACATGGGGAATCTAATTTTGAAAACCGCATCTCTTTATCTTTCACGTGAAGCGAGTTACATACCAAGTGCACATCACGTGTACATTTAATTAGCATAAATTAAAGTTCACGTAAATTTCAAAGTCATGGTTACCATGAACCAATATCAATAAAAATTTGTTTTTAGACTAATATGGACATGGGGAATCTAATTTTGAAAACCGCATCTCTTTATCTTTCACGTGAAGCGAGTTACATACCAAGTGCACATCACGTGTACATTTAATTAACATAAATTGAAGTTCACGTAAATTTCAAAGTCATGGTTACCATGCACCAATATCAATAAAAATTTGTTTTTAGACTAATATGGACATGGGGAATCTAATTTTGAAAACCGCATCTCTTTATCTTTCACGTGAAGCGAGTTACATACCAAGTGCACATCACGTGTACATTTAATTAGCATAAATTAAAGTTCACGTAAATTTCAAAGTCATGGTTACCATGAACCAATATCAATAAAAATTTGTTTTTAGACTAATATGGACATGGGGAATCTAATTTTGAAAACCGCATCTCTTTATCTTTCACGTGAAGCGAGTTACATACCAAGTGCACATCACGTGTACATTTAATTAGCATAAATTAAAGTTCACGTAAATTTCAAAGTCATGGTTACCATGAACCAATATCAATAAAAATTTGTTTTTTGACTAATATGGACATGGGGAATCTAATTTTGAAAACCGCATCTCTTCATCTTTCACGTGAAGCGAGTTACATACCAAGTGCACATCACGTGTACATTTAATTAGCATAAATTAAAGTTCACGTAAACTTCAAAGTCATGGTTACCATGAAGCAATATCAATAAAAATTTGTTTTTAGACTAATATGGACATGGGGAATCTAATTTTGAAAACCGCATCTCTTTATCTTTCACGTGAAGCGAGTTACATACCAAGTGCACATCACGTGTATATTTAATTAGCATAAATTAAAGTTCACGTAAATTTCAAAGTCATGGTTACCATGAACCAATATCAATAAAAATTTGTTTTTAGACTAATATGGACATGGGGAATCTAATTTTGAAAACCGCATCTCTTTATCTTTTACGTGAAGCGAGTTACATACCAAGTGCACATCACGTGTACATTTAATTAACATAAATTGAAGTTCACGTAAATTTCAAAGTCATGGTTACCATGCACCAATATCAATAAAAATTTGTTTTTAGACTAATATGGACATGGGGAATATAATTTTGAAAACCGCATCTCTTTATCTTTCACGTGAAGCGAGTTACATACCAAGTGCACATCACGTGTACATTTAATTAGCATAAATTAAAGTTCACGTAAATTTCAAAGTCATGGTTACCATGAACCAATATCAATAAAAATATGTTTTTAGACTAATATGGACATGGGGAATCTAATTTTGAAAACCGCATCTCTTTATCTTTCACGTGAAGCGAGTTACATACCAAGTGCACATCACGTGTACATTTAATTAACATAAATTGAAGTTCACGTAAATTTCAAAGTCATGGTTACCATGCACCAATATCAATAAAAATTTGTTTTTAGACTAATATGGACATGGGGAATCTAATTTTGAAAACCGCATCTCTTTATCTTTCACGTGAAGCGAGTTACATACCAAGTGCACATCACGTGTACATTTAATTAGCATAAATTAAAGTTCACGTAAATTTCAAAGTCATGGTTACCATGAACCAATATCAATAAAAATTTGTTTTTAGACTAATATGGACATGGGGAATCTAATTTTGAAAACCGCATCTCTTTATCTTTCACGTGAAGCGAGTTACATACCAAGTGCACATCACGTGTACATTTAATTAGCATAAATTAAAGTTCACGTAAATTTCAAAGTCATGGTTACCATGAACCAATATCAATAAAAATTTGTTTTTAGACTAATATGGACATGGGGAATCTAATTTTGAAAACCGCATCTCTTTATCTTTCACGTGAAGCGAGTTACATACCAAGTGCACATCACGTGTACATTTAATTAGCATAAATTAAAGTTCACGTAAATTTCAAAGTCATGGTTACCATGAACCAATATCAATAAAAATTTGTTTTTAGACTAATATGGACATGGGGAATCTAATTTTGAGAACCGCATTTCTTTATCTTTCACGTGAAGCGAGTTACATACCAAGTGCACATCACGTGTACATTTAATTAGCATAAATTAAAGTTCACGTAAATTTCAAAGTCATGGTTACCATGAACCAATATCAATAAAAATTTGTTTTTAGACTAATATGGACATGGGGAATCTAATTTTGAGAACCGCATTTCTTTATCTTTCACGTGAAGCGAGTTACATACCAAGTGCACATCACGTGTACATTTAATTAGCATAAATTAAAGTTCACGTAAATTTCAAAGTCATGGTTACCATGAACCAATATCAATAAAAATTTGTTCTTAGACTAATATGGACATGGGGAATCTAATTTTGAAAACCGCATCTCTTTATCTTTCACGTGAAGCGAGTTACATACCAAGTGCACATCACGTGTACATTTAATTAGCATAAATTAAAGTTCACGTAAATTTCAAAGTCATGGTTACCATGAACCAATATCAATAAAAATTTGTTTTTAGACTAATATGGACATGGGGAATCTAATTTTGAAAACCGCATCTCTTTATCTTTCACGTGAAGCGAGTTACATACCAAGTGCACATCACGTGTACATTTAATTAGCATAAATTAAAGTTCACGTAAATTTCAAAGTCATGGTTACCATGAACCAATATCAATAAAAATTTGTTTTTAGACTAATATGGACATGGGGAATCTAATTTTGAAAACCGCATCTCTTTATCTTTCACGTGAAGCGAGTTACATACCAAGTGCACATCACGTGTACATTTAATTAGCATAAATTAAAGTTCACGTAAATTTCAAAGTCATGGTTACCATGAACCAATATCAATAAAAATTTGTTTTTAGACTAATATGGACATGGGGAATCTAATTTTGAGAACCGCATTTCTTTATCTTTCACGTGAAGCGAGTTACATACCAAGTGCACATCACGTGTACATTTAATTAGCATAAATTAAAGTTCACGTAAATTTCAAAGTCATGGTTACCATGCACCAATATCAATAAAAATTTGTTCTTAGACTAATATGGACATGGGGAATCTAATTTTGAAAACCGCATCTTTTTATCTTTCACGTGAAGCGAGTTACATACCAAGTGCACATCACGTGTACATTTAATTAGCATAAATTAAAGTTCACGTAAATTTCAAAGTCATGGTTACCATGAACCAATATCAATAAAAATTTGTTTTTAGACTAATATGGACATGGGGAATCTAATTTTGAAAACCGCATCTCTTTATCTTTCACGTGAAGCGAGTTACATACCAAGTGCACATCACGTGTACATTTAATTAGCATAAATTAAAGTTCACGTAAATTTCAAAGTCATGGTTACCATGAACCAATATCAATAAAAATTTGTTTTTAGACTAATATGGACATGGGGAATCTAATTTTGAAAACCGCATCTCTTTATCTTTCACGTGAAGCGAGTTACATACCAAGTGCACATCACGTGTACATTTAATTAGCATAAATTAAAGTTCACGTAAATTTCAAAGTCATGGTTACCATGAACCAATATCAATAAAAATTTGTTTTTAGACTAATATGGACATGGGGAATCTAATTTTGAGAACCGCATTTCTTTATCTTTCACGTGAAGCGAGTTACATACCAAGTGCACATCACGTGTACATTTAATTAGCATAAATTAAAGTTCACGTAAATTTCAAAGTCATGGTTACCATGCACCAATATCAATAAAAATTTGTTCTTAGACTAATATGGACATGGGGAATCTAATTTTGAAAACCGCATCTTTTTATCTTTCACGTGAAGCGAGTTACATACCAAGTGCACATCACGTGTACATTTAATTAGCATAAATTAAAGTTCACGTAAATTTCAAAGTCATGGTTACCATGAACCAATATCAATAAAAATTTGTTTTTAGACTAATATGGACATGGGGAATCTAATTTTGAAAACCGCATCTCTTTATCTTTCACGTGAAGCGAGCTACATACCAAGTGCACATCACGTGTACATTTAATTAGCATAAATTAAAGTTCACGTAAATTTCAAAGTCATGGTTACCATGAAGCAATATCAATAAAAATTTGTTTTCAGACTAATATGGACATGGGGAATCTAATTTTGAAAACCGCATCTCTTTTTCTTTCACGTGAAGCGAGTTACATACCAAGTGCACATCACGTGTACATTTAATTAGCATAAATTAAAGTTCACGTAAATTTCAAAGTCATGGTTACCATGAACCAATATCAATAAAAATTTGTTTTTAGACTAATATGGACATGGGGAATCTAATTTTGAAAACCGCATCTCTTTATCTTTCACGTGAAGCGAGTTACATACCAAGTGCACATCACGTGTACATTTAATTAGCATAAATTAAAGTTCACGTAAATTTCAAAGTCATGGTTACCATGAACCAATATCAATAAAAATTTGTTTTTAGACTAATATGGACATGGGGAATCTAATTTTGAAAACCGCATCTCTTTATCTTTCACGTGAAGCGAGTTACATACCAAGTGCACATCACGTGTACATTTAATTAGCATAAATTAAAGTTCACGTAAATTTCAAAGTCATGGTTACCATGAACCAATATCAATAAAAATTTGTTTTTAGACTAATATGGACATGGGGAATCTAATTTTGAGAACCGCATTTCTTTATCTTTCACGTGAAGCGAGTTACATACCAAGTGCACATCACGTGTACATTTAATTAGCATAAATTAAAGTTCACGTAAATTTCAAAGTCATGGTTACCATGCACCAATATCAATAAAAATTTGTTCTTAGACTAATATGGACATGGGGAATCTAATTTTGAAAACCGCATCTTTTTATCTTTCACGTGAAGCGAGTTACATACCAAGTGCACATCACGTGTACATTTAATTAGCATAAATTAAAGTTCACGTAAATTTCAAAGTCATGGTTACCATGAACCAATATCAATAAAAATTTGTTTTTAGACTAATATGGACATGGGGAATCTAATTTTGAAAACCGCATCTCTTTATCTTTCACGTGAAGCGAGTTACATACCAAGTGCACATCACGTGTACATTTAATTAGCATAAATTAAAGTTCACGTAAATTTCAAAGTCATGGTTACCATGAACCAATATCAATAAAAATTTGTTTTTAGACTAATATGGACATGGGGAATCTAATTTTGAAAACCTCATCTCTTTATCTTTCACGTGAAGCGAGTTACATACCAAGTGCACATCACGTGTACATTTAATTAGCATAAATTAAAGTTCACGTAAATTTCAAAGTCATGGTTACCATGAACCAATATCAATAAAAATTTGTTTTTAGACTAATATGGACATGGGGAATCTAATTTTGAGAACCGCATTTCTTTATCTTTCACGTGAAGCGAGTTACATACCAAGTGCACATCACGTGTACATTTAATTAGCATAAATTAAAGTTCACGTAAATTTCAAAGTCATGGTTACCATGCACCAATATCAATAAAAATTTGTTCTTAGACTAATATGGACATGGGGAATCTAATTTTGAAAACCGCATCTTTTTATCTTTCACGTGAAGCGAGTTACATACCAAGTGCACATCACGTGTACATTTAATTAGCATAAATTAAAGTTCACGTAAATTTCAAAGTCATGGTTACCATGAACCAATATCAATAAAAATTTGTTTTTAGACTAATATGGACATGGGGAATCTAATTTTGAAAACCGCATCTCTTTATCTTTCACGTGAAGCGAGCTACATACCAAGTGCACATCACGTGTACATTTAATTAGCATAAATTAAAGTTCACGTAAATTTCAAAGTCATGGTTACCATGAAGCAATATCAATAAAAATTTGTTTTCAGACTAATATGGACATGGGGAATCTAATTTTGAAAACCGCATCTCTTTTTCTTTCACGTGAAGCGAGTTACATACCAAGTGCACATCACGTGTACATTTAATTAGCATAAATTAAAGTTCACGTAAATTTCAAAGTCATGGTTACCATGAACCAATATCAATAAAAATTTGTTTTTAGACTAATATGGACATGGGGAATCTAATTTTGAAAACCGCATCTCTTTATCTTTCACGTGAAGCGAGTTACATACCAAGTGCACATCACGTGTACATTTAATTAGCATAAATTAAAGTTCACGTAAATTTCAAAGTCATGGTTACCATGAAGCAATATCAATAAAAATTTGTTTTTAGACTAATATGACCATGGGGAATCTAATTTTGAAAACCGCATCTCTTTATCTTTCACGTGAAGCGAGTTACATACCAAGTGCACATCACGTGCACATTTAATTAGCATAAATTAAAGTTCACGTAAATTTCAAAGTCATGGTTACCATGAACCAATATCAATAAAAATTTGTTTTTAGACTAATATGGACATGGGGAATCTAATTTTGAAAACCGCATCTCTTTATCTTTCACGTGAAGCGAGTTACATACCAAGTGCACATCACGTGTACATTTAATTAGCATAAATTAAAGTTCACGTAAATTTCAAAGTCATGGTTACCATGAACCAATATCAATAAAAATTTGTTTTTAGACTAATATGGACATGGGGAATTTAATTTTGAAAACCGCATCTCTTTATCTTTCACGTGAAGCGAGTTACATACCAAGTGCACATCACGTGTACATTTAATTAGCATAAATTAAAGTTCACGTAAATTTCAAAGTCATGGTTACCATGAACCAATATCAATAAAAATTTGTTTTTAGACTAATATGGACATGGGGAATCTAATTTTGAAAACCGCATCTCTTTATCTTTCACGTGAAGCGAGTTACATACCAAGTGCACATCACGTGTACATTTAATTAGCATAAATTAAAGTTCACGTAAACTTCAAAGTCATGGTTACCATGAACCAATATCAATAAAAATTTGTTTATAGACTAATATGGACATGGGGAATCTAATTTTGAAAACCGCATCTCTTTATCTTTCACGTGAAGCGAGTTACATACCAAGTGCACATCACGTGTACATTTAATTAGCATAAATTAAAGTTCACGTAAATTTCAAAGTCATGGTTACCATGAACCAATATCAATAAAAATTTGTTTTTAGACTAATATGGACATGGGGAATCTAATTTTGAAAACCGCATCTCTTTATCTTTCACGTGAAGCGAGTTACATACCAAGTGCAGATCACGTGTACATTTAATTAGCATAAATTAAAGTTCACGTAAATTTCAAAGTCATGGTTACCATGAAGCAATATCAAATATCAAAAAAAAAAGAGATGCGGTTTTCAAAATTAGATTCCCCATGTCCATATTAGTCTAAAAACAAATTTTTATTGATATTGGTTCATGGTAACCATGACTTTGAAATTTACGTGAACTTTAATTTATGCTAATTAAATGTACACGTGATGTGCACCCGGTATGTAACTCGCTTCACGTGAAAGATAAAGAGATGCGGTTTTCAAAATTAGATTCCCCATGTCCATATTAGTCTAAAAACAAATTTTTATTGATATTGGTTCATGGTAACCATGACTTTGAAATTTACGTGAACTTTAATTTATGCTAATTAAATGTACACGTGATGTGCACTTGGTATGTAACTCGCTTCACGTGAAAGATAAAGAGATGCGGTTTTCAAAATTAGATTTCCCATGTCCATATTAGTCTAAAAACAAATTTTTATTGATATTGGTGCATGGTAACCATGACTTTGAAATTTACGTGAACTTTAATTTATGCTAATTAAATGTACACGTGATGTGCACTTGGTATGTAACTCGCTTCACGTGAAAGATAAAGAGATGCGGTTTTCAAAATTAGATTCCCCATGTCCATATTAGTCTAAAAACAAATTTTTATTGATATTGCTTCATGGTAACCATGACTTTGAAATTTACGTGAACTTTAATTTATGCTAATTAAATGTACACGTGATGTGCACTTGGTATGTAACTCGCTTCACGTGAAAGATAAAGAGATGCGGTTTTCAAAATTAGATTCCCCATGTCCATATTAGTCTAAAAACAAATTTTTATTGATATTGCTTCATGGTAACCATGACTTTGAAGTTTACGTGAACTTTAATTTATGCTAATTAAATGTACACGTGATGTGCACTTGGTATGTAACTCGCTTCACGTGAAAGATAAAGAGATGCGGTTTTCAAAATTAGATTCCCCATGTCCATATTAGTCTAAAAACAAATTTTTATTGATATTGGTTCATGGTAACCATGACTTTGAAATTTACGTGAACTTTAATTTATGCTAATTAAATGTACACGTGATGTGCACTTGGTATGTAACTCGCTTCACGTGAAAGATAAAGAGATGCGGTTTTCAAAATTAGATTCCCCATGTCCATATTAGTCTATAAACAAATTTTTATTGATATTGGTTCATGGTAACCATGACTTTGAAGTTTACGTGAACTTTAATTTATGCTAATTAAATGTACACGTGATGTGCACTTGGTATGTAACTCGCTTCACGTGAAAGATAAAGAGGTGCGGTTTTCAAAATTAGATTCCCCATGTCCATATTAGTCTAAAAACAAATTTTTATTGATATTGGTTCATGGTAACCATGACTTTGAAATTTACGTGAACTTTAATTTATGCTAATTAAATGTACACGTGATGTGCACTTGGTATGTAACTCGCTTCACGTGAAAGATAAAGAGATGCGGTTTTCAAAATTAGATTCCCCATGTCCATATTAGTCTAAAAACAAATTTTTATTGATATTGGTTCATGGTAACCATGACTTTGAAATTTACGTGAACTTTAATTTATGCTAATTAAATGTACACGTGATGTGCACTTGGTATGTAACTCGCTTCACGTGAAAGATAAAGAGATGCGGTTTTCAAAATTAGATTCCCCATGTCCATATTAGTCTAAAAACAAATTTTTATTGATATTGGTTCATGGTAACCATGACTTTGAAATTTACGTGAACTTTAATTTATGCTAATTAAATGTACACGTGATGTGCACTTGGTATGTAACTCGCTTCACGTGAAAGATAAAGAGATGCGGTTTTCAAAGTTAGATTCCCCATGGTCATATTAGTCTAAAAACAAATTTTTATTGATATTGCTTCATGGTAACCATGACTTTGAAATTTACGTGAACTTTAATTTATGCTAATTAAATGTACACGTGATGTGCACTTGGTATGTAACTCGCTTCACGTGAAAGATAAAGAGATGCGGTTTTCAAAATTAGATTCCCCATGTCCATATTAGTCTAAAAACAAATTTTTATTGATATTGGTTCATGGTAACCATGACTTTGAAATTTACGTGAACTTTAATTTATGCTAATTAAATGTACACGTGATGTGCACTTGGTATGTAACTCGCTTCACGTGAAAGAAAAAGAGATGCGGTTTTCAAAATTAGATTCCCCATGTCCATATTAGTCTGAAAACAAATTTTTATTGATATTGCTTCATGGTAACCATGACTTTGAAATTTACGTGAACTTTAATTTATGCTAATTAAATGTACACGTGATGTGCACTTGGTATGTAGCTCGCTTCACGTGAAAGATAAAGAGATGCGGTTTTCAAAATTAGATTCCCCATGTCCATATTAGTCTAAAAACAAATTTTTATTGATATTGGTTCATGGTAACCATGACTTTGAAATTTACGTGAACTTTAATTTATGCTAATTAAATGTACACGTGATGTGCACTTGGTATGTAACTCGCTTCACGTGAAAGATAAAGAGATGCGGTTTTCAAAATTAGATTCCCCATGTCCATATTAGTCTAAAAACAAATTTTTATTGATATTGGTTCATGGTAACCATGACTTTGAAATTTACGTGAACTTTAATTTATGCTAATTAAATGTACACGTGATGTGCACTTGGTATGTAACTCGCTTCACGTGAAAGATAAAAAGATGCGGTTTTCAAAATTAGATTCCCCATGTCCATATTAGTCTAAGAACAAATTTTTATTGATATTGGTGCATGGTAACCATGACTTTGAAATTTACGTGAACTTTAATTTATGCTAATTAAATGTACACGTGATGTGCACTTGGTATGTAACTCGCTTCACGTGAAAGATAAAGAAATGCGGTTCTCAAAATTAGATTCCCCATGTCCATATTAGTCTAAAAACAAATTTTTATTGATATTGGTTCATGGTAACCATGACTTTGAAATTTACGTGAACTTTAATTTATGCTAATTAAATGTACACGTGATGTGCACTTGGTATGTAACTCGCTTCACGTGAAAGATAAAGAGATGCGGTTTTCAAAATTAGATTCCCCATGTCCATATTAGTCTAAAAACAAATTTTTATTGATATTGGTTCATGGTAACCATGACTTTGAAATTTACGTGAACTTTAATTTATGCTAATTAAATGTACACGTGATGTGCACTTGGTATGTAACTCGCTTCACGTGAAAGATAAAGAGATGCGGTTTTCAAAATTAGATTCCCCATGTCCATATTAGTCTAAAAACAAATTTTTATTGATATTGGTTCATGGTAACCATGACTTTGAAATTTACGTGAACTTTAATTTATGCTAATTAAATGTACACGTGATGTGCACTTGGTATGTAACTCGCTTCACGTGAAAGATAAAGAGATGCGGTTTTCAAAATTAGATTCCCCATGTCCATATTAGTCTAAAAACAAATTTTTATTGATATTGGTGCATGGTAACCATGACTTTGAAATTTACGTGAACTTCAATTTATGTTAATTAAATGTACACGTGATGTGCACTTGGTATGTAACTCGCTTCACGTGAAAGATAAAGAGATGCGGTTTTCAAAATTAGATTCCCCATGTCCATATTAGTCTAAAAACAAATTTTTATTGATATTGGTTCATGGTAACCATGACTTTGAAATTTACGTGAACTTTAATTTATGCTAATTAAATGTACACGTGATGTGCACTTGGTATGTAACTCGCTACACGTGAAAGATAAAGAGATGCGGTTTTCAAAATTAGATTCCCCATGTCCATATTAGTCTAAAAACAAATTTTTATTGATATTGGTTCATGGTAACCATGACTTTGAAATTTACGTGAACTTTAATTTATGCTAATTAAATGTACACGTGATGTGCACTTGGTATGTAACTCGCTTCACGTGAAAGATAAAGAGATGCGGTTTTCAAAATTAGATTCCCCATGTCCACATTAGTCTAAAAACAAATTTTTATTGATATTGGTTCATGGTAACCATGACTTTGAAATTTACGTGAACTTTAATTTATGCTAATTAAATGTACACGTGATGTGCACTTGGTATGTAACTACTCGCTTCACGTGAAAGATAAAGAGATGCGGTTTTCAAAATTAGATTCCCCATGTCCATATTAGTCTAAAAACAAATTTTTATTGATATTGGTTCATGGTAACCATGACTTTGAAATTTACGTGAACTTTAATTTATGCTAATTAAATGTACACGTGATGTGCACTTGGTATGTAACTCGCTTCACGTGAAAGATAAAGAGATGCGGTTTTCAAAATTAGATTCCCCATGTCCATATTAGTCTAAAAACAAATTTTTATTGATATTGGTTCATGGTAACCATGACTTTGAAATTTACGTGAACTTTAATTTATGCTAATTAAATGTACACGTGATGTGCACCCGGTATGTAACTCGCTTCACGTGAAAGATAAAGAGATGCGGTTTTCAAAATTAGATTCCCCATGTCCATATTAGTCTAAAAACAAATTTTTATTGATATTGGTTCATGGTAACCATGACTTTGAAATTTACGTGAACTTTAATTTATGCTAATTAAATGTACACGTGATGTGCACTTGGTATGTAACTCGCTTCACGTGAAAGATAAAGAGATGCGGTTTTCAAAATTAGATTTCCCATGTCCATATTAGTCTAAAAACAAATTTTTATTGATATTGGTGCATGGTAACCATGACTTTGAAATTTACGTGAACTTTAATTTATGCTAATTAAATGTACACGTGATGTGCACTTGGTATGTAACTCGCTTCACGTGAAAGATAAAGAGATGCGGTTTTCAAAATTAGATTCCCCATGTCCATATTAGTCTAAAAACAAATTTTTATTGATATTGCTTCATGGTAACCATGACTTTGAAATTTACGTGAACTTTAATTTATGCTAATTAAATGTACACGTGATGTGCACTTGGTATGTAACTCGCTTCACGTGAAAGATAAAGAGATGCGGTTTTCAAAATTAGATTCCCCATGTCCATATTAGTCTAAAAACAAATTTTTATTGATATTGCTTCATGGTAACCATGACTTTGAAGTTTACGTGAACTTTAATTTATGCTAATTAAATGTACACGTGATGTGCACTTGGTATGTAACTCGCTTCACGTGAAAGATAAAGAGATGCGGTTTTCAAAATTAGATTCCCCATGTCCATATTAGTCTAAAAACAAATTTTTATTGATATTGGTTCATGGTAACCATGACTTTGAAATTTACGTGAACTTTAATTTATGCTAATTAAATGTACACGTGATGTGCACTTGGTATGTAACTCGCTTCACGTGAAAGATAAAGAGATGCGGTTTTCAAAATTAGATTCCCCATGTCCATATTAGTCTATAAACAAATTTTTATTGATATTGGTTCATGGTAACCATGACTTTGAAGTTTACGTGAACTTTAATTTATGCTAATTAAATGTACACGTGATGTGCACTTGGTATGTAACTCGCTTCACGTGAAAGATAAAGAGATGCGGTTTTCAAAATTAGATTCCCCATGTCCATATTAGTCTAAAAACAAATTTTTATTGATATTGGTTCATGGTAACCATGACTTTGAAATTTACGTGAACTTTAATTTATGCTAATTAAATGTACACGTGATGTGCACTTGGTATGTAACTCGCTTCACGTGAAAGATAAAGAGATGCGGTTTTCAAAATTAGATTCCCCATGTCCATATTAGTCTAAAAACAAATTTTTATTGATATTGGTTCATGGTAACCATGACTTTGAAATTTACGTGAACTTTAATTTATGCTAATTAAATGTACACGTGATGTGCACTTGGTATGTAACTCGCTTCACGTGAAAGATAAAGAGATGCGGTTTTCAAAATTAGATTCCCCATGTCCATATTAGTCTAAAAACAAATTTTTATTGATATTGGTTCATGGTAACCATGACTTTGAAATTTACGTGAACTTTAATTTATGCTAATTAAATGTACACGTGATGTGCACTTGGTATGTAACTCGCTTCACGTGAAAGATAAAGAGATGCGGTTTTCAAAGTTAGATTCCCCATGGTCATATTAGTCTAAAAACAAATTTTTATTGATATTGCTTCATGGTAACCATGACTTTGAAATTTACGTGAACTTTAATTTATGCTAATTAAATGTACACGTGATGTGCACTTGGTATGTAACTCGCTTCACGTGAAAGATAAAGAGATGCGGTTTTCAAAATTAGATTCCCCATGTCCATATTAGTCTAAAAACAAATTTTTATTGATATTGGTTCATGGTAACCATGACTTTGAAATTTACGTGAACTTTAATTTATGCTAATTAAATGTACACGTGATGTGCACTTGGTATGTAACTCGCTTCACGTGAAAGAAAAAGAGATGCGGTTTTCAAAATTAGATTCCCCATGTCCATATTAGTCTGAAAACAAATTTTTATTGATATTGCTTCATGGTAACCATGACTTTGAAATTTACGTGAACTTTAATTTATGCTAATTAAATGTACACGTGATGTGCACTTGGTATGTAGCTCGCTTCACGTGAAAGATAAAGAGATGCGGTTTTCAAAATTAGATTCCCCATGTCCATATTAGTCTAAAAACAAATTTTTATTGATATTGGTTAATGGTAACCATGACTTTGAAATTTACGTGAACTTTAATTTATGCTAATTAAATGTACACGTGATGTGCACTTGGTATGTAACTCGCTTCACGTGAAAGATAAAGAGATGCGGTTTTCAAAATTAGATTCCCCATGTCCATATTAGTCTAAAAACAAATTTTTATTGATATTGGTTCATGGTAACCATGACTTTGAAATTTACGTGAACTTTAATTTATGCTAATTAAATGTACACGTGATGTGCACTTGGTATGTAACTCGCTTCACGTGAAAGATAAAGAGATGCGGTTTTCAAAGTTAGATTCCCCATGGTCATATTAGTCTAAAAACAAATTTTTATTGATATTGCTTCATGGTAACCATGACTTTGAAATTTACGTGAACTTTAATTTATGCTAATTAAATGTACACGTGATGTGCACTTGGTATGTAACTCGCTTCACGTGAAAGATAAAGAGATGCGGTTTTCAAAATTAGATTCCCCATGTCCATATTAGTCTAAAAACAAATTTTTATTGATATTGGTTCATGGTAACCATGACTTTGAAATTTACGTGAACTTTAATTTATGCTAATTAAATGTACACGTGATGTGCACTTGGTATGTAACTCGCTTCACGTGAAAGAAAAAGAGATGCGGTTTTCAAAATTAGATTCCCCATGTCCATATTAGTCTGAAAACAAATTTTTATTGATATTGCTTCATGGTAACCATGACTTTGAAATTTACGTGAACTTTAATTTATGCTAATTAAATGTACACGTGATGTGCACTTGGTATGTAGCTCGCTTCACGTGAAAGATAAAGAGATGCGGTTTTCAAAATTAGATTCCCCATGTCCATATTAGTCTAAAAACAAATTTTTATTGATATTGGTTCATGGTAACCATGACTTTGAAATTTACGTGAACTTTAATTTATGCTAATTAAATGTACACGTGATGTGCACTTGGTATGTAACTCGCTTCACGTGAAAGATAAAGAGATGCGGTTTTCAAAATTAGATTCCCCATGTCCATATTAGTCTAAAAACAAATTTTTATTGATATTGGTTCATGGTAACCATGACTTTGAAATTTACGTGAACTTTAATTTATGCTAATTAAATGTACACGTGATGTGCACTTGGTATGTAACTCGCTTCACGTGAAAGATAAAAAGATGCGGTTTTCAAAATTAGATTCCCCATGTCCATATTAGTCTAAGAACAAATTTTTATTGATATTGGTGCATGGTAACCATGACTTTGAAATTTACGTGAACTTTAATTTATGCTAATTAAATGTACACGTGATGTGCACTTGGTATGTAACTCGCTTCACGTGAAAGATAAAGAAATGCGGTTCTCAAAATTAGATTCCCCATGTCCATATTAGTCTAAAAACAAATTTTTATTGATATTGGTTCATGGTAACCATGACTTTGAAATTTACGTGAACTTTAATTTATGCTAATTAAATGTACACGTGATGTGCACTTGGTATGTAACTCGCTTCACGTGAAAGATAAAGAGATGCGGTTTTCAAAATTAGATTCCCCATGTCCATATTAGTCTAAAAACAAATTTTTATTGATATTGGTTCATGGTAACCATGACTTTGAAATTTACGTGAACTTTAATTTATGCTAATTAAATGTACACGTGATGTGCACTTGGTATGTAACTCGCTTCACGTGAAAGATAAAGAGATGCGGTTTTCAAAATTAGATTCCCCATGTCCATATTAGTCTAAAAACAAATTTTTATTGATATTGGTTCATGGTAACCATGACTTTGAAATTTACGTGAACTTTAATTTATGCTAATTAAATGTACACGTGATGTGCACTTGGTATGTAACTCGCTTCACGTGAAAGATAAAGAGATGCGGTTTTCAAAATTAGATTCCCCATGTCCATATTAG
The DNA here is from genome assembly GCA_964057225.1 of Auanema rhodensis. Taxonomy (NCBI): domain Eukaryota; kingdom Metazoa; phylum Nematoda; class Chromadorea; order Rhabditida; family Rhabditidae; genus Auanema; species Auanema rhodense. Next base: position 705,894 of record CAXKVF010000076.1, on the reverse strand, counting down.
TCTAAAAACAAATTTTTATTGATATTGGTGCATGGTAACCATGACTTTGAAATTTACGTGAACTTCAATTTATGTTAATTAAATGTACACGTGATGTGCACTTGGTATGTAACTCGCTTCACGTGAAAGATAAAGAGATGCGGTTTTCAAAATTAGATTCCCCATGTCCATATTAGTCTAAAAACAAATTTTTATTGATATTGGTTCATGGTAACCATGACTTTGAAATTTACGTGAACTTTAATTTATGCTAATTAAATGTACACGTGATGTGCACTTGGTATGTAACTCGCTACACGTGAAAGATAAAGAGATGCGGTTTTCAAAATTAGATTCCCCATGTCCATATTAGTCTAAAAACAAATTTTTATTGATATTGGTTCATGGTAACCATGACTTTGAAATTTACGTGAACTTTAATTTATGCTAATTAAATGTACACGTGATGTGCACTTGGTATGTAACTCGCTTCACGTGAAAGATAAAGAGATGCGGTTTTCAAAATTAGATTCCCCATGTCCACATTAGTCTAAAAACAAATTTTTATTGATATTGGTTCATGGTAACCATGACTTTGAAATTTACGTGAACTTTAATTTATGCTAATTAAATGTACACGTGATGTGCACTTGGTATGTAACTACTCGCTTCACGTGAAAGATAAAGAGATGCGGTTTTCAAAATTAGATTCCCCATGTCCATATTAGTCTAAAAACAAATTTTTATTGATATTGGTTCATGGTAACCATGACTTTGAAATTTACGTGAACTTTAATTTATGCTAATTAAATGTACACGTGATGTGCACTTGGTATGTAACTCGCTTCACGTGAAAGATAAAGAGATGCGGTTTTCAAAATTAGATTCCCCATGTCCATATTAGTCTAAAAACAAATTTTTATTGATATTGGTTCATGGTAACCATGACTTTGAAATTTACGTGAACTTTAATTTATGCTAATTAAATGTACACGTGATGTGCACTTGGTATGTAACTCGCTTCACGTGAAAGATAAAGAGATGCGGTTTTCAAAATTAGATTCCCCATGTCCATATTAGTCTAAAAACAAATTTTTATTGATATTGGTGCATGGTAACCATGACTTTGAAATTTACGTGAACTTCAATTTATGTTAATTAAATGTACACGTGATGTGCACTTGGTATGTAACTCGCTTCACGTGAAAGATAAAGAGATGCGGTTTTCAAAATTAGATTCCCCATGTCCATATTAGTCTAAAAACAAATTTTTATTGATATTGGTTCATGGTAACCATGACTTTGAAATTTACGTGAACTTTAATTTATGCTAATTAAATATACACGTGATGTGCACTTGGTATGTAACTCGCTTCACGTGAAAGATAAAGAGATGCGGTTTTCAAAATTAGATTCCCCATGTCCATATTAGTCTAAAAACAAATTTTTATTGATATTGCTTCATGGTAACCATGACTTTGAAGTTTACGTGAACTTTAATTTATGCTAATTAAATGTACACGTGATGTGCACTTGGTATGTAACTCGCTTCACGTGAAAGATGAAGAGATGCGGTTTTCAAAATTAGATTCCCCATGTCCATATTAGTCAAAAAACAAATTTTTATTGATATTGGTTCATGGTAACCATGACTTTGAAATTTACGTGAACTTTAATTTATGCTAATTAAATGTACACGTGATGTGCACTTGGTATGTAACTCGCTTCACGTGAAAGATAAAGAGATGCGGTTTTCAAAATTAGATTCCCCATGTCCATATTAGTCTAAAAACAAATTTTTATTGATATTGCTTCATGGTAACCATGACTTTGAAGTTTACGTGAACTTTAATTTATGCTAATTAAATGTACACGTGATGTGCACTTGGTATGTAACTCGCTTCACGTGAAAGATGAAGAGATGCGGTTTTCAAAATTAGATTCCCCATGTCCATATTAGTCTAAAAACAAATTTTTATTGATATTGGTTCATGGTAACCATGACTTTGAAATTTACGTGAACTTTAATTTATGCTAATTAAATGTACACGTGATGTGCACTTGGTATGTAACTCGCTTCACGTGAAAGATAAAGAGATGCGGTTTTCAAAATTAGATTCCCCATGTCCATATTAGTCTAAAAACAAATTTTTATTGATATTGGTGCATGGTAACCATGACTTTGAAATTTACGTGAACTTTAATTTATGCTAATTAAATGTACACGTGATGTGCACTTGGTATGTAACTCGCTTCACGTGAAAGATAAAGAAATGCGGTTTTCAAAATTAGATTCCCCATGTCCATATTAGTCTAAAAACAAATTTTTATTGATATTGGTTCATGGTAACCATGACTTTGAAATTTACGTGAACTTTAATTTATGCTAATTAAATGTACACGTGATGTGCACTTGGTATGTAACTTGCTTCACGTGAAAGATAAAGAGATGCGGTTTTCAAAATTAGATTCCCCATGTCCATATTAGTCTAAAAACAAATTTTTATTGATATTGGTGCATGGTAACCATGATTTTGAAATTTACGTGAACTTTAATTTATGCTAATTAAATGTACACGTGATGTGCACTTGGTATGTAACTCGCTTCACGTGAAAGATAAAGAAATGCGGTTTTCAAAATTAGATTCCCCATGTCCATATTAGTCTAAAATCAAATTTTTATTGATATTGGTTCATGGTAACCATGACTTTGAAATTTACGTGAACTTTAATTTATGCTAATTAAATGTACACGTGATGTGCACTTGGTATGTAACTCGCTTCACGTGAAAGATAAAGAGATGCGGTTTTCAAAATTAGATTCCCCATGTCCATATTAGTCTAAAAACAAATTTTTATTGATATTGCTTCATGGTAACCATGACTTTGAAATTTACGTGAACTTTAATTTATGCTAATTAAATGTACACGTGATGTGCACTTGGTATGTAACTCGCTTCACGTGAAAGATAAAGAGATGCGGTTTTCAAAATTAGATTCCCCATGTCCATATTAGTCTAAAAACAAATTTTTATTGATATTGCTTCATGGTAACCATGACTTTGAAATTTACGTGAACTTTAATTTATGCTAATTAAATGTACACGTGATGTGCACTTGGTATGTAACTCGCTTCACGTGAAAGATAAAGAGATGCGGTTTTCAAAATTAGGTTCCCCATGTCCATATTAGTCTAAAAACAAATTTTTATTGATATTGGTTCATGGTAACCATGACTTTGAAATTTACGTGAACTTTAATTTATGCTAATTAAATGTACACGTGATGTGCACTTGGTATGTAACTCGCTTCACGTGAAAGATAAAGAGATGCGGTTTTCAAAATTAGATTCCCCATGTCCATATTAGTCTAAAAACAAATTTTTATTGATATTGGTTCATGGTAACCATGACTTTGAAATTTACGTGAACTTTAATTTATGCTAATTAAATGTACACGTGATGTGCACTTGGTATGTAACTCGCTTCACGTGAAAGATAAAGAAATGCGGTTTTCAAAATTAGATTCCCCATGTCCATATTAGTCTAAAAACAAATTTTTATTGATATTGGTTCATGGTAACCATGACTTTGAAATTTACGTGAACTTTAATTTATGCTAATTAAATGTACACGTGATGTGCACTTGGTATGTAACTCGCTTCACGTGAAAGATAAAGAGATGCGGTTTTCAAAATTAGATTCCCCATGTCCATATTAGTCTAAAAACAAATTTTTATTGATATTGGTGCATGGTAACCATGACTTTGAAATTTACGTGAACTTTAATTTATGCTAATTAAATGTACACGTGATGTGCACTTGGTATGTAACTCGCTTCACGTGAAAGATAAAGAGATGCGGTTTTCAAAATTAGATTCCCCATGTCCATATTAGTCTAAAAACAAATTTTTATTGATATTGGTTCATGGTAACCATGACTTTGAAATTTACGTGAACTTTAATTTATGCTAATTAAATGTACACGTGATGTGCACTTGGTATGTAACTCGCTTCACGTGAAAGATAAAGAGATGCGGTTTTCAAAATTAGATTCCCCATGTCCATATTAGTCTAAAAACAAATTTTTATTGATATTGCTTCATGGTAACCATGACTTTGAAGTTTACGTGAACTTTAATTTATGCTAATTAAATGTACACGTGATGTGCACTTGGTATGTAACTCGCTTCACGTGAAAGATAAAGAGATGCGGTTTTCAAAATTAGATTCCCCATGTCCATATTAGTCTAAAAACAAATTTTTATTGATATTGGTTCATGGTAACCATGACTTTGAAATTTACGTGAACTTTAATTTATGCTAATTAAATGTACACGTGATGTGCACTTGGTATGTAACTCGCTTCACGTGAAAGATAAAGAGATGCGGTTTTCAAAATTAGATTCCCCATGTCCATATTAGTCTAAAAACAAATTTTTATTGATATTGGTTCATGGTAACCATGACTTTGAAATTTACGTGAACTTTAATTTATGCTAATTAAATGTACACGTGATGTGCACTTGGTATGTAACTCGCTTCACGTGAAAGATAAAGAGATGCGGTTTTCAAAATTAGATTCCCCATGTCCATATTAGTCTAAAAACAAATTTTTATTGATATTGCTTCATGGTAACCATGACTTTGAAGTTTACGTGAACTTTAATTTATGCTAATTAAATGTACACGTGATGTGCACTTGGTATGTAACTCGCTTCACGTGAAAGATAAAGAGATGCGGTTTTCAAAATTAGATTCCCCATGTCCATATTAGTCTAAAAACAAATTTTTATTGATATTGGTTCATGGTAACCATGACTTTGAAATTTACGTGAACTTTAATTTATGCTAATTAAATGTACACGTGATGTGCACTTGGTATGTAACTCGCTTCACGTGAAAGATAAAGAGATGCGGTTTTCAAAATTAGATTCCCCATGTCCATATTAGTCTAAAAACAAATTTTTATTGATATTGCTTCATGGTAACCATGACTTTGAAGTTTACGTGAACTTTAATTTATGCTAATTAAATGTACACGTGATGTGCACTTGGTATGTAACTCGCTTCACGTGAAAGATAAAGAGATGCGGTTTTCAAAATTAGATTCCCCATGTCCATATTAGTCTAAAAACAAATTTTTATTGATATTGGTTCATGGTAACCATGACTTTGAAATTTACGTGAACTTTAATTTATGCTAATTAAATGTACACGTGATGTGCACTTGGTATGTAACTCGCTTCACGTGAAAGATAAAGAGATGCGGTTTTGAAAATTAGATTCCCCATGTCCATATTAGTCTAAAAACAAATTTTTATTGATATTGGTGCATGGTAACCATGACTTTGAAATTTACGTGAACTGTAATTTATGCTAATTAAATGTACACGTGATGTGCACTTGGTATGTAACTCGCTTCACGTGAAAGATAAAGAGATGCGGTTTTCAAAATTAGATTCCCCATGTCCATATTAGTCTAAAAACAAATTTTTATTGATATTGGTGCATGGTAACCATGACTTTGAATTTTACGTGAACTTTAATTTATGCTAATTAAATGTACACGTGATGTGCACTTGGTATGTAACTCGCTTCACGTGAAAGATAAAGAGATGCGGTTTTCAAAATTAGATTCCCCATGTCCATATTAGTCTAAAAACAAATTTTTATTGATATTGGTTCATGGTAACCATGACTTTGAAATTTACGTGAACTTTAATTTATGCTAATTAAATGTACACGTGATGTGCACTTGGTATGTAACTCGCTTCACGTGAAAGATAAAGAGATGCGGTTTTCAAAATTAGATTCCCCATGTCCATATTAGTCTAAAAACAAATTTTTATTGATATTGGTTCATGGTAACCATGACTTTGAAATTTACGTGAACTTTAATTTATGCTAATTAAATGTACACGTGATGTGCACTTGGTATGTAACTCGCTTCACGTGAAAGATAAAGAAATGCGGTTCTCAAAATTAGATTCCCCATGTCCATATTAGTCTAAAAACAAATTTTTATTGATATTGGTTCATGGTAACCATGACTTTGAAATTTACGTGAACTTTAATTTATGCTAATTAAATGTACACGTGATGTGCACTTGGTATGTAACTCGCTTCACGTGAAAGATAAAGAGATGCGGTTTTCAAAATTAGATTCCCCATGTCCATATTAGTTTAAAAACAAATTTTTATTGATATTGCTTCATGGTAACCATGACTTTGAAATTTACGTGAACTTTAATTTATGCTAATTAAATGTGCACGTGATGTGCACTTGGTATGTAACTCGCTTCACGTGAAAGATAAAGAGATGCGGTTTTCAAAATTAGATTCCCCATGTCCATATTAGTCTAAAAACAAGTTTTTATTGATATTGGTTCATGGTAACCATGACTTTGAAATTTACGTGAACTTTAATTTATGCTAATTAAATGTACACGTGATGTGCACTTGGTATGTAACTCGCTTCACGTGAAAGATAAAGAGATGCGGTTTTCAAAATTAGATTCCCCATGTCCATATTAGTCTAAAAACAAATTTTTATTGATATTGGTTCATGGTAACCATGACTTTGAAATTTACGTGAACTTTAATTTATGCTAATTAAATGTACACGTGATGTGCACTTGGTATGTAACTCGCTTCACGTGAAAGATAAAGAGATGCGGTTTTCAAAATTAGATTCCCCATGTCCATATTAGTCTAAAAACAAATTTTTATTGATATTGCTTCATGGTAACCATGACTTTGAAGTTTACGTGAACTTTAATTTATGCTAATTAAATGTACACGTGATGTGCACTTGGTATGTAACTCGCTTCACGTGAAAGATAAAGAGATGCGGTTTTCAAAATTAGATTCCCCATGTCCATATTAGTCTAAAAACAAATTTTTATTGATATTGGTTCATGGTAACCATGACTTTGAAATTTACGTGAACTTTAATTTATGCTAATTAAATGTACACGTGATGTGCACTTGGTATGTAACTCGCTTCACGTGAAAGATAAAGAGATGCGGTTTTCAAAATTAGATTCCCCATGTCCATATTAGTCTAAAAACAAATTTTTATTGATATTGGTTCATGGTAACCATGACTTTGAAATTTACGTGAACTTTAATTTATGCTAATTAAATGTACACGTGATGTGCACTTGGTATGTAACTCGCTTCACGTGAAAGATAAAGAGATGCGGTTTTCAAAATTAGATTCCCCATGTCCATATTAGTCTAAAAACAAATTTTTATTGATATTGCTTCATGGTAACCATGACTTTGAAGTTTACGTGAACTTTAATTTATGCTAATTAAATGTACACGTGATGTGCACTTGGTATGTAACTCGCTTCACGTGAAAGATAAAGAGATGCGGTTTTCAAAATTAGATTCCCCATGTCCATATTAGTCTAAAAACAAATTTTTATTGATATTGGTTCATGGTAACCATGACTTTGAAATTTACGTGAACTTTAATTTATGCTAATTAAATGTACACGTGATGTGCACTTGGTATGTAACTCGCTTCACGTGAAAGATAAAGAGATGCGGTTTTCAAAATTAGATTCCCCATGTCCATATTAGTCTAAAAACAAATTTTTATTGATATTGCTTCATGGTAACCATGACTTTGAAGTTTACGTGAACTTTAATTTATGCTAATTAAATGTACACGTGATGTGCACTTGGTATGTAACTCGCTTCACGTGAAAGATAAAGAGATGCGGTTTTCAAAATTAGATTCCCCATGTCCATATTAGTCTAAAAACAAATTTTTATTGATATTGGTTCATGGTAACCATGACTTTGAAATTTACGTGAACTTTAATTTATGCTAATTAAATGTACACGTGATGTGCACTTGGTATGTAACTCGCTTCACGTGAAAGATAAAGAGATGCGGTTTTCAAAATTAGATTCCCCATGTCCATATTAGTCTAAAAACAAATTTTTATTGATATTGGTGCATGGTAACCATGACTTTGAAATTTACGTGAACTGTAATTTATGCTAATTAAATGTACACGTGATGTGCACTTGGTATGTAACTCGCTTCACGTGAAAGATAAAGAGATGCGGTTTTCAAAATTAGATTCCCCATGTCCATATTAGTCTAAAAACAAATTTTTATTGATATTGGTGCATGGTAACCATGACTTTGAATTTTACGTGAACTTTAATTTATGCTAATTAAATGTACACGTGATGTGCACTTGGTATGTAACTCGCTTCACGTGAAAGATAAAGAGATGCGGTTTTCAAAATTAGATTCCCCATGTCCATATTAGTCTAAAAACAAATTTTTATTGATATTGGTTCATGGTAACCATGACTTTGAAATTTACGTGAACTTTAATTTATGCTAATTAAATGTACACGTGATGTGCACTTGGTATGTAACTCGCTTCACGTGAAAGATAAAGAGATGCGGTTTTCAAAATTAGATTCCCCATGTCCATATTAGTCTAAAAACAAATTTTTATTGATATTGGTTCATGGTAACCATGACTTTGAAATTTACGTGAACTTTAATTTATGCTAATTAAATGTACACGTGATGTGCACTTGGTATGTAACTCGCTTCACGTGAAAGATAAAGAGATGCGGTTTTCAAAATTAGATTCCCCATGTCCATATTAGTCTAAAAACAAATTTTTATTGATATTGGTTCATGGTAACCATGACTTTGAAATTTACGTGAACTTTAATTTATGCTAATTAAATGTACACGTGATGTGCACTTGGTATGTAACTCGCTTCACGTGAAAGATAAAGAGATGCGGTTTTCAAAATTAGATTCCCCATGTCCATATTAGTCTAAGAACAAATTTTTATTGATATTGGTTCATGGTAACCATGACTTTGAAATTTACGTGAACTTTAATTTATGCTAATTAAATGTACACGTGATGTGCACTTGGTATGTAACTCGCTTCACGTGAAAGATAAAGAGATGCGGTTTTCAAAATTAGATTCCCCATGTCCATATTAGTCTAAAAACAAATTTTTATTGATATTGGTTCATGGTAACCATGACTTTGAAATTTACGTGAACTTTAATTTATGCTAATTAAATGTACACGTGATGTGCACTTGGTATGTAACTCGCTTCACGTGAAAGATAAAGAGATGCGGTTTTCAAAATTAGATTCCCCATGTCCATATTAGTCTAAAAACAAATTTTTATTGATATTGCTTCATGGTAACCATGACTTTGAAATTTACGTGAACTTTAATTTATGCTAATTAAATGTACACGTGATGTGCACTTGGTATGTAACTCGCTTCACGTGAAAGATAAAGAGATGCGGTTTTCAAAATTAGATTCCCCATGTCCATATTAGTCTAAAAACAAATTTTTATTGATATTGGTTCATGGTAACCATGACTTTGAAATTTACGTGAACTTTAATTTATGCTAATTAAATGTACACGTGATGTGCACTTGGTATGTAACTCGCTTCACGTGAAAGATAAAGAGATGCGGTTTTCAAAATTAGATTCCCCATGTTCATATTAGTCTAAAAACAAATTTTTATTGATATTGGTTCATGGTAACCATGACTTTGAAATTTACGTGAACTTTAATTTATGCTAATTAAATGTACACGTGATGTGCACTTGGTATGTAACTCGCTTCCCGTGAAAGATAAAGAGATCCGGTTTTCAAAATTAGATTCCCCATGTCCATATTAGTCTAAAAACAAATTTTTATTGATATTGCTTCATGGTAACCATGACTTTGAAGTTTACGTGAACTTTAATTTATGCTAATTAAATGTACACGTGATGTGCACTTGGTATGTAACTCGCTTCACGTGAAAGATAAAGAGATGCGGTTTTCAAAATTAGATTCCCCATGTCCATATTAGTCTAAAAACAAATTTTTATTGATATTGGTTCATGGTAACCATGACTTTGAAATTTACGTGAACTTTAATTTATGCTAATTAAATGTACACGTGATGTGCACTTGGTATGTAACTCGCTTCACGTGAAAGATAAAGAGATGCGGTTTTCAAAATTAGATTCCCCATGTCCATATTAGTCTAAAAACAAATTTTTATTGATATTGCTTCATGGTAACCATGACTTTGAAATTTACGTGAACTTTAATTTATGCTAATTAAATGTACACGTGATGTGCACTTGGTATGTAACTCGCTTCACGTGAAAGATAAAGAGATGCGGTTTTCAAAATTAGATTCCCCATGTCCATATTAGTCTAAAAACAAATTTTTATTGATATTGGTTCATGGTAACCATGACTTTGAAATTTACGTGAACTTTAATTTATGCTAATTAAATGTACACGTGATGTGCACTTGGTATGTAACTCGCTTCACGTGAAAGATAAAGAGATGCGGTTTTCAAAATTAGATTCCCCATGTCCATATTAGTCTAAAAACAAATTTTTATTGATATTGGTTCATGGTAACCATGACTTTGAAATTTACGTGAACTTTAATTTATGCTAATTAAATGTACACGTGATGTGCACTTGGTATGTAACTCGCTTCACGTGAAAGATAAAGAGATGCGGTTTTCAAAATTAGATTCCCCATGTCCATATTAGTCTAAGAACAAATTTTTATTGATATTGGTTCATGGTAACCATGACTTTGAAATTTACGTGAACTTTAATTTATGCTAATTAAATGTACACGTGATGTGCACTTGGTATGTAACTCGCTTCACGTGAAAGATAAAGAGATGCGGTTTTCAAAATTAGATTCCCCATGTCCATATTAGTCTAAAAACAAATTTTTATTGATATTGGTTCATGGTAACCATGACTTTGAAATTTACGTGAACTTTAATTTATGCTAATTAAATGTACACGTGATGTGCACTTGGTATGTAACTCGCTTCACGTGAAAGATAAAGAGATGCGGTTTTCAAAATTAGATTCCCCATGTCCATATTAGTCTAAAAACAAATTTTTATTGATATTGCTTCATGGTAACCATGACTTTGAAATTTACGTGAACTTTAATTTATGCTAATTAAATGTACACGTGATGTGCACTTGGTATGTAACTCGCTTCACGTGAAAGATAAAGAGATGCGGTTTTCAAAATTAGATTCCCCATGTCCATATTAGTCTAAAAACAAATTTTTATTGATATTGGTTCATGGTAACCATGACTTTGAAATTTACGTGAACTTTAATTTATGCTAATTAAATGTACACGTGATGTGCACTTGGTATGTAACTCGCTTCACGTGAAAGATAAAGAGATGCGGTTTTCAAAATTAGATTCCCCATGTCCATATTAGTCTAAAAACAAATTTTTATTGATATTGGTTCATGGTAACCATGACTTTGAAATTTACGTGAACTTTAATTTATGCTAATTAAATGTACACGTGATGTGCACTTGGTATGTAACTCGCTTCCCGTGAAAGATAAAGAGATCCGGTTTTCAAAATTAGATTCCCCATGTCCATATTAGTCTAAAAACAAATTTTTATTGATATTGCTTCATGGTAACCATGACTTTGAAGTTTACGTGAACTTTAATTTATGCTAATTAAATGTACACGTGATGTGCACTTGGTATGTAACTCGCTTCACGTGAAAGATAAAGAGATGCGGTTTTCAAAATTAGATTCCCCATGTCCATATTAGTCTAAAAACAAATTTTTATTGATATTGGTTCATGGTAACCATGACTTTGAAATTTACGTGAACTTTAATTTATGCTAATTAAATGTACACGTGATGTGCACTTGGTATGTAACTCGCTTCACGTGAAAGATAAAGAGATGCGGTTTTCAAAATTAGATTCCCCATGTCCACATTAGTCTAAAAACAAATTTTTATTGATATTGCTTCATGGTAACCATGACTTTGAAATTTACGTGAACTTTAATTTATGCTAATTAAATGTACACGTGATGTGCACTTGGTATGTAACTCGCTTCACGTGAAAGATAAAGAGATGCGGTTTTCAAAATTAGATTCCCCATGTCCATATTAGTCTAAAAACAAATTTTTATTGATATTGGTTCATGGTAACCATGACTTTGAAATTTACGTGAACTTTAATTTATGCTAATTAAATGTACACGTGATGTGCACTTGGTATGTAACTCGCTTCACGTGAAAGATAAAGAGATGCGGTTTTCAAAATTAGATTCCCCATGTCCATATTAGTCTAAAAACAAATTTTTATTGATATTGGTTCATGGTAACCATGACTTTGAAATTTACGTGAACTTTAATTTATGCTAATTAAATGTACACGTGATGTGCACTTGGTATGTAACTCGCTTCCCGTGAAAGATAAAGAGATCCGGTTTTCAAAATTAGATTCCCCATGTCCATATTAGTCTAAAAACAAATTTTTATTGATATTGCTTCATGGTAACCATGACTTTGAAGTTTACGTGAACTTTAATTTATGCTAATTAAATGTACACGTGATGTGCACTTGGTATGTAACTCGCTTCACGTGAAAGATAAAGAGATGCGGTTTTCAAAATTAGATTCCCCATGTCCATATTAGTCTAAAAACAAATTTTTATTGATATTGGTTCATGGTAACCATGACTTTGAAATTTACGTGAACTTTAATTTATGCTAATTAAATGTACACGTGATGTGCACTTGGTATGTAACTCGCTTCACGTGAAAGATAAAGAGATGCGGTTTTCAAAATTAGATCCCCCATGTCCATATTAGTCTAAAAACAAATTTTTATTGATATTGGTGCATGGTAACCATGACTTTGAAATTTACGTGAACTTAAATTTATGCTAATTAAATGTACACGTGATGTGCACTTGGTATGTAACTCGCTTCACGTGAAAGATAAAGAGATGCGGTTTTCAAAATTAGATTCCCCATGTCCATATTAGTCTAAAAACAAATTTTTATTGATATTGGTGCATGGTAACCATGACTTTGAAATTTACGTGAACTTTAATTTATGCTAATTAAATGTACACGTGATGTGCACTTGGTATGTAACTCGCTTCACGTGAAAGATAAAGAGATGCGGTTTTCAAAATTAGATTCCCCATGTCCATATTAGTCTAAAAACAAATTTTTATTGATATTGCTTCATAGTAACCATGACTTTGAAATTTACGTGAACTTTAATTTATGCTAATTAAATGTACACGTGATGTGCACTTGGTATGTAACTCGCTTCACGTGAAAGATAAAGAGATGCGGTTTTCAAAATTAGATTCCCCATGTCCATATTAGTCTAAAAACAAATTTTTATTGATATTGGTTCATGGTAACCATGACTTTGAAATTTACGTGAACTTTAATTTATGCTAATTAAATGTACACGTGGTGTGCACTTGGTATGTAACTCGCTTCACGTGAAAGATAAAGAGATGCGGTTTTCAAAATTAGATTCCCCATGTCCATATTAGTCTAAAAACAAATTTTTATTGATATTGGTTCATGGTAACCATGACTTTGAAATTTACGTGAACTTTAATTTATGCTAATTAAATGTACACGTGATGTGCACTTGGTATGTAACTCGCTTCACGTGAAAGATAAAGAGATGCGGTTTTCAAAATTAGATTCCCCATGTCCATATTAGTCTAAAAACAAATTTTTATTGATATTGGTTCATGGTAACCATGACTTTGAAATTTACGTGAACTTTAATTTATGCTAATTAAATGTACACGTGATGTGCACTTGGTATGTAACTCGCTTCACGTGAAAGATAAAGAGATGCGGTTTTCAAAATTAGATTCCCCATGTCCATATTAGTCTAAAAACAAATTTTTATTGATATTGGTTCATGGTAACCATGACTTTGAAATTTACGTGAACTTTAATTTATGCTAATTAAATGTACACGTGATGTGCACTTGGTATGTAACTCGCTTCACGTGAAAGATAAAGAGATGCGGTTTTCAAAATTAGATTCCCCATGTCCATATTAGTCTAAAAACAAATTTTTATTGATATTGCTTCATGGTAACCATGACTTTGAAATTTACGTGAACTTTAATTTATGCTAATTAAATGTACACGTGATGTGCACTTGGTATGTAACTCGCTTCACGTGAAAGATAAAGAGATGCGGTTTTCAAAATTAGATTCCCCATGTCCATATTAGTCTAAAAACAAATTTTTATTGATATTGGTTCATGGTAACCATGACTTTGAAATTTACGTGAACTTTAATTTATGCTAATTAAATGTACACGTGATGTGCACTTGGTATGTAACTCGCTTCCCGTGAAAGATAAAGAGATCCGGTTTTCAAAATTAGATTCCCCATGTCCATATTAGTCTAAAAACAAATTTTTATTGATATTGCTTCATGGTAACCATGACTTTGAAGTTTACGTGAACTTTAATTTATGCTAATTAAATGTACACGTGATGTGCACTTGGTATGTAACTCGCTTCACGTGAAAGATAAAGAGATGCGGTTTTCAAAATTAGATTCCCCATGTCCATATTAGTCTAAAAACAAATTTTTATTGATATTGGTTCATGGTAACCATGACTTTGAAATTTACGTGAACTTTAATTTATGCTAATTAAATGTACACGTGATGTGCACTTGGTATGTAACTCGCTTCACGTGAAAGATAAAGAGATGCGGTTTTCAAAATTAGATCCCCCATGTCCATATTAGTCTAAAAACAAATTTTTATTGATATTGGTGCATGGTAACCATGACTTTGAAATTTACGTGAACTTAAATTTATGCTAATTAAATGTACACGTGATGTGCACTTGGTATGTAACTCGCTTCACTTGAAAGATAAAGAGATGCGGTTTTCAAAATTAGATTCCCCATGTCCATATTAGTCTAAAAACAAATTTTTATTGATATTGGTGCATGGTAACCATGACTTTGAAATTTACGTGAACTTTAATTTATGCTAATTAAATGTACACGTGATGTGCACTTGGTATGTAACTCGCTTCACGTGAAAGATAAAGAGATGCGGTTTTCAAAATTAGATTCCCCATGTCCATATTAGTCTAAAAACAAATTTTTATTGATATTGCTTCATAGTAACCATGACTTTGAAATTTACGTGAACTTTAATTTATGCTAATTAAATGTACACGTGATGTGCACTTGGTATGTAACTCGCTTCACGTGAAAGATAAAGAGATGCGGTTTTCAAAATTAGATTCCCCATGTCCATATTAGTCTAAAAACAAATTTTTATTGATATTGGTTCATGGTAACCATGACTTTGAAATTTACGTGAACTTTAATTTATGCTAATTAAATGTACACGTGGTGTGCACTTGGTATGTAACTCGCTTCACGTGAAAGATAAAGAGATGCGGTTTTCAAAATTAGATTCCCCATGTCCATATTAGTCTAAAAACAAATTTTTATTGATATTGGTTCATGGTAACCATGACTTTGAAATTTACGTGAACTTTAATTTATGCTAATTAAATGTACACGTGATGTGCACTTGGTATGTAACTCGCTTCACGTGAAAGATAAAGAGATGCGGTTTTCAAAATTAGATTCCCCATGTCCATATTAGTCTAAAAACAAATTTTTATTGATATTGGTTCATGGTAACCATGACTTTGAAATTTACGTGAACTTTAATTTATGCTAATTAAATGTACACGTGATGTGCACTTGGTATGTAACTCGCTTCACGTGAAAGATAAAGAGATGCGGTTTTCAAAATTAGATTCCCCATGTCCATATTAGTCTAAAAACAAATTTTTATTGATATTGGTTCATGGTAACCATGACTTTGAAATTTACGTGAACTTTAATTTATGCTAATTAAATGTACACGTGATGTGCACTTGGTATGTAACTCGCTTCACGTGAAAGATAAAGAGATGCGGTTTTCAAAATTAGATTCCCCATGTCCATATTAGTCTAAAAACAAATTTTTATTGATATTGCTTCATGGTAACCATGACTTTGAAATTTACGTGAACTTTAATTTATGCTAATTAAATGTACACGTGATGTGCACTTGGTATGTAACTCGCTTCACGTGAAAGATAAAGAGATGCGGTTTTCAAAATTAGATTCCCCATGTCCATATTAGTCTAAAAACAAATTTTTATTGATATTGGTTCATGGTAACCATGACTTTGAAATTTACGTGAACTTTAATTTATGCTAATTAAATGTACACGTGATGTGCACTTGGTATGTAACTCGCTTCACGTGAAAGATAAAGAGATGCGGTTTTCAAAATTAGATTCCCCATGTCCATATTAGTCTAAAAACAAATTTTTATTGATATTGGTTCATGGTAACCATGACTTTGAAATTTACGTGAACTTTAATTTATGCTAATTAAATGTACACGTGATGTGCACTTGGTATGTAACTCGCTTCACGTGAAAGATAAAGAGATGCGGTTTTCAAAATTAGATTCCCCATGTCCATATTAGTCTAAAAACAAATTTTTATTGATATTGGTTCATGGTAACCATGACTTTGAAATTTACGTGAACTTTAATTTATGCTAATTAAATGTACACGTGATGTGCACTTGGTATGTAACTCGCTTCACGTGAAAGATAAAGAGATGCGGTTTTCAAAATTAGATTCCCCATGTCCATATTAGTCTAAAAACAAATTTTTATTGATATTGCTTCATGGTAACCATGACTTTGAAATTTACGTGAACTTTAATTTATGCTAATTAAATGTACACGTGATGTGCACTTGGTATGTAACTCGCTTCACGTGAAAGATAAAGAGATGCGGTTTTCAAAATTAGATTCCCCATGTCCATATTAGTCTAAAAACAAATTTTTATTGATATTGGTTCATGGTAACCATGACTTTGAAATTTACGTGAACTTTAATTTATGCTAATTAAATGTACACGTGATGTGCACTTGGTATGTAACTCGCTTCACGTGAAAGATAAAGAGATGCGGTTTTCAAAATTAGATTCCCCATGTCCATATTAGTCTAAAAACAAATTTTTATTGATATTGGTTCATGGTAACCATGACTTTGAAATTTACGTGAACTTTAATTTATGCTAATTAAATGTACACGTGATGTGCACTTGGTATGTAACTCGCTTCACGTGAAAGATAAAGAGATCCGGTTTTCAAAATTAGATTCCCCATGTCCATATTAGTCTAAAAACAAATTTTTATTGATATTGCTTCATGGTAACCATGACTTTGAAATTTACGTGAACTTTAATTTATGCTAATTAAATGTACACGTGATGTGCACTTGGTATGTAACTCGCTTCACGTGAAAGATAAAGAGATGCGGTTTTCAAAATTAGATTCCCCATGTCCATATTAGTCTAAAAACAAATTTTTATTGATATTGCTTCATGGTAACCATGGTATGTAACTCGCTTCACGTGAAAGATAAAGAGATGCGGTTTTCAACATTAGATTCCCCATGTCCATATTAGTCTAAAAACAAATTTTTATTGATATTGGTTCATGGTAACCATGACTTTGAAATTTACGTGAACTTTAATTTATGCTAATTAAATGTACACGTGATGTGCACTTGGTATGTAACTCGCTTCACGTGAAAGATAAAGAGATGCGGTTTTCAAAATTAGATTCCCCATGTCCATATTAGTCTAAAAACAAATTTTTATTGATATTGGTTCATGGTAACCATGACTTTGAAATTTACGTGAACTTTAATTTATGCTAATTAAATGTACACGTGATGTGCACTTGGTATGTAACTCGCTTCACGTGAAAGATAAAGAGATGCGGTTTTCAAAATTAGATTCCCCATGTCCATATTAGTCTAAAAACAAATTTTTATTGATATTGCTTCATGGTAACCATGACTTTGAAATTTACGTGAACTTTAATTTATGCTAATTAAATGTACACGTGATGTGCACTTGGTATGTAACTCGCTTCACGTGAAAGATAAAGAGATGCGGTTTTCAAAATTAGATTCCCCATGTCCATATTAGTCTAAAAACAAATTTTTATTGATATTGGTTCATGGTAACCATGACTTTGAAATTTACGTGAACTTTAATTTATGCTAATTAAATGTACACGTGATGTGCACTTGGTATGTAACTCGCTTCACGTGAAAGATAAAGAGATGCGGTTTTCAAAATTAGATTCCCCATGTCCATATTAGTCTAAAAACAAATTTTTATTGATATTGGTTCATGGTAACCATGACTTTGAAATTTACGTGAACTTTAATTTATGCTAATTAAATGTACACGTGATGTGCACTTGGTATGTAACTCGCTTCACGTGAAAGATAAAGAGATCCGGTTTTCAAAATTAGATTCCCCATGTCCATATTAGTCTAAAAACAAATTTTTATTGATATTGCTTCATGGTAACCATGACTTTGAAATTTACGTGAACTTTAATTTATGCTAATTAAATGTACACGTGATGTGCACTTGGTATGTAACTCGCTTCACGTGAAAGATAAAGAGATGCGGTTTTCAAAATTAGATTCCCCATGTCCATATTAGTCTAAAAACAAATTTTTATTGATATTGCTTCATGGTAACCATGGTATGTAACTCGCTTCACGTGAAAGATAAAGAGATGCGGTTTTCAACATTAGATTCCCCATGTCCATATTAGTCTAAAAACAAATTTTTATTGATATTGGTGCATGGTAACCATGACTTTGAAATTTACGTGAACTTTAATTTATGCTAATTAAATGTGCACGTGATGTGCACTTGGTATGTAACTCGCTTCACGTGAAAGATAAAGAGATGCGGTTTTCAAAATTAGATTCCCCATGTCCATATTAGTCTAAAAACAAATTTTTATTGATATTGGTTCATGGTAACCATGACTTTGAAATTTACGTGAACTTTAATTTATGCTAATTAAATGTACACGTGATGTGCACTTGGTATGTAACTCGCTTCACGTGAAAGATAAAGAGATGCGGTTTTCAAAATTAGATTCCCCATGTCCATATTAGTCTAAAAACAAATTTTTATTGATATTGGTTCATGGTAACCATGACTTTGAAATTTACGTGAACTTTAATTTATGCTAATTAAATGTACACGTGATGTGCACTTGGTATGTAACTCGCTTCACGTGAAAGATAAAGAGATGCGGTTTTCAAAATTAGATTCCCCATGTCCATATTAGTCTAAAAACAAATTTTTATTGATATTGGTTCATGGTAACCATGACTTTGAAATTTACGTGAACTTTAATTTATGCTAATTAAATGTACACGTGATGTGCACTTGGTATGTAACTCGCTTCACGTGAAAGATAAAGAGATGCGGTTTTCAAAATTAGATTCCCCATGTCCATATTAGTCTAAAAACAAATTTTTATTGATATTGGTTCATGGTAACCATGACTTTGAAATTTACGTGAACTTTAATTTATGCTAATTAAATGTACACGTGATGTGCACTTGGTATGTAACTCGCTTCCCGTGAAAGATAAAGAGATCCGGTTTTCAAAATTAGATTCCCCATGTCCATATTAGTCTAAAAACAAATTTTTATTGATATTGCTTCATGGTAACCATGACTTTGAAGTTTACGTGAACTTTAATTTATGCTAATTAAATGTACACGTGATGTGCACTTGGTATGTAACTCGCTTCACGTGAAAGATAAAGAGATGCGGTTTTCAAAATTAGATTCCCCATGTCCATATTAGTCTAAAAACAAATTTTTATTGATATTGGTTCATGGTAACCATGACTTTGAAATTTACGTGAACTTTAATTTATGCTAATTAAATGTACACGTGATGTGCACTTGGTATGTAACTCGCTTCACGTGAAAGATAAAGAGATGCGGTTTTCAAAATTAGATCCCCCATGTCCATATTAGTCTAAAAACAAATTTTTATTGATATTGGTGCATGGTAACCATGACTTTGAAATTTACGTGAACTTAAATTTATGCTAATTAAATGTACACGTGATGTGCACTTGGTATGTAACTCGCTTCACTTGAAAGATAAAGAGATGCGGTTTTCAAAATTAGATTCCCCATGTCCATATTAGTCTAAAAACAAATTTTTATTGATATTGGTGCATGGTAACCATGACTTTGAAATTTACGTGAACTTTAATTTATGCTAATTAAATGTACACGTGATGTGCACTTGGTATGTAACTCGCTTCACGTGAAAGATAAAGAGATGCGGTTTTCAAAATTAGATTCCCCATGTCCATATTAGTCTAAAAACAAATTTTTATTGATATTGCTTCATAGTAACCATGACTTTGAAATTTACGTGAACTTTAATTTATGCTAATTAAATGTACACGTGATGTGCACTTGGTATGTAACTCGCTTCACGTGAAAGATAAAGAGATGCGGTTTTCAAAATTAGATTCCCCATGTCCATATTAGTCTAAAAACAAATTTTTATTGATATTGGTTCATGGTAACCATGACTTTGAAATTTACGTGAACTTTAATTTATGCTAATTAAATGTACACGTGGTGTGCACTTGGTATGTAACTCGCTTCACGTGAAAGATAAAGAGATGCGGTTTTCAAAATTAGATTCCCCATGTCCATATTAGTCTAAAAACAAATTTTTATTGATATTGGTTCATGGTAACCATGACTTTGAAATTTACGTGAACTTTAATTTATGCTAATTAAATGTACACGTGATGTGCACTTGGTATGTAACTCGCTTCACGTGAAAGATAAAGAGATGCGGTTTTCAAAATTAGATTCCCCATGTCCATATTAGTCTAAAAACAAATTTTTATTGATATTGGTTCATGGTAACCATGACTTTGAAATTTACGTGAACTTTAATTTATGCTAATTAAATGTACACGTGATGTGCACTTGGTATGTAACTCGCTTCACGTGAAAGATAAAGAGATGCGGTTTTCAAAATTAGATTCCCCATGTCCATATTAGTCTAAAAACAAATTTTTATTGATATTGGTTCATGGTAACCATGACTTTGAAATTTACGTGAACTTTAATTTATGCTAATTAAATGTACACGTGATGTGCACTTGGTATGTAACTCGCTTCACGTGAAAGATAAAGAGATGCGGTTTTCAAAATTAGATTCCCCATGTCCATATTAGTCTAAAAACAAATTTTTATTGATATTGCTTCATGGTAACCATGACTTTGAAATTTACGTGAACTTTAATTTATGCTAATTAAATGTACACGTGATGTGCACTTGGTATGTAACTCGCTTCACGTGAAAGATAAAGAGATGCGGTTTTCAAAATTAGATTCCCCATGTCCATATTAGTCTAAAAACAAATTTTTATTGATATTGGTTCATGGTAACCATGACTTTGAAATTTACGTGAACTTTAATTTATGCTAATTAAATGTACACGTGATGTGCACTTGGTATGTAACTCGCTTCACGTGAAAGATAAAGAGATGCGGTTTTCAAAATTAGATTCCCCATGTCCATATTAGTCTAAAAACAAATTTTTATTGATATTGGTTCATGGTAACCATGACTTTGAAATTTACGTGAACTTTAATTTATGCTAATTAAATGTACACGTGATGTGCACTTGGTATGTAACTCGCTTCACGTGAAAGATAAAGAGATGCGGTTTTCAAAATTAGATTCCCCATGTCCATATTAGTCTAAAAACAAATTTTTATTGATATTGGTTCATGGTAACCATGACTTTGAAATTTACGTGAACTTTAATTTATGCTAATTAAATGTACACGTGATGTGCACTTGGTATGTAACTCGCTTCACGTGAAAGATAAAGAGATGCGGTTTTCAAAATTAGATTCCCCATGTCCATATTAGTCTAAAAACAAATTTTTATTGATATTGCTTCATGGTAACCATGACTTTGAAATTTACGTGAACTTTAATTTATGCTAATTAAATGTACACGTGATGTGCACTTGGTATGTAACTCGCTTCACGTGAAAGATAAAGAGATGCGGTTTTCAAAATTAGATTCCCCATGTCCATATTAGTCTAAAAACAAATTTTTATTGATATTGGTTCATGGTAACCATGACTTTGAAATTTACGTGAACTTTAATTTATGCTAATTAAATGTACACGTGATGTGCACTTGGTATGTAACTCGCTTCACGTGAAAGATAAAGAGATGCGGTTTTCAAAATTAGATTCCCCATGTCCATATTAGTCTAAAAACAAATTTTTATTGATATTGGTTCATGGTAACCATGACTTTGAAATTTACGTGAACTTTAATTTATGCTAATTAAATGTACACGTGATGTGCACTTGGTATGTAACTCGCTTCACGTGAAAGATAAAGAGATCCGGTTTTCAAAATTAGATTCCCCATGTCCATATTAGTCTAAAAACAAATTTTTATTGATATTGCTTCATGGTAACCATGACTTTGAAATTTACGTGAACTTTAATTTATGCTAATTAAATGTACACGTGATGTGCACTTGGTATGTAACTCGCTTCACGTGAAAGATAAAGAGATGCGGTTTTCAAAATTAGATTCCCCATGTCCATATTAGTCTAAAAACAAATTTTTATTGATATTGCTTCATGGTAACCATGGTATGTAACTCGCTTCACGTGAAAGATAAAGAGATGCGGTTTTCAACATTAGATTCCCCATGTCCATATTAGTCTAAAAACAAATTTTTATTGATATTGGTTCATGGTAACCATGACTTTGAAATTTACGTGAACTTTAATTTATGCTAATTAAATGTACACGTGATGTGCACTTGGTATGTAACTCGCTTCACGTGAAAGATAAAGAGATGCGGTTTTCAAAATTAGATTCCCCATGTCCATATTAGTCTAAAAACAAATTTTTATTGATATTGGTTCATGGTAACCATGACTTTGAAATTTACGTGAACTTTAATTTATGCTAATTAAATGTACACGTGATGTGCACTTGGTATGTAACTCGCTTCACGTGAAAGATAAAGAGATGCGGTTTTCAAAATTAGATTCCCCATGTCCATATTAGTCTAAAAACAAATTTTTATTGATATTGCTTCATGGTAACCATGACTTTGAAATTTACGTGAACTTTAATTTATGCTAATTAAATGTACACGTGATGTGCACTTGGTATGTAACTCGCTTCACGTGAAAGATAAAGAGATGCGGTTTTCAAAATTAGATTCCCCATGTCCATATTAGTCTAAAAACAAATTTTTATTGATATTGGTTCATGGTAACCATGACTTTGAAATTTACGTGAACTTTAATTTATGCTAATTAAATGTACACGTGATGTGCACTTGGTATGTAACTCGCTTCACGTGAAAGATAAAGAGATGCGGTTTTCAAAATTAGATTCCCCATGTCCATATTAGTCTAAAAACAAATTTTTATTGATATTGGTTCATGGTAACCATGACTTTGAAATTTACGTGAACTTTAATTTATGCTAATTAAATGTACACGTGATGTGCACTTGGTATGTAACTCGCTTCACGTGAAAGATAAAGAGATCCGGTTTTCAAAATTAGATTCCCCATGTCCATATTAGTCTAAAAACAAATTTTTATTGATATTGCTTCATGGTAACCATGACTTTGAAATTTACGTGAACTTTAATTTATGCTAATTAAATGTACACGTGATGTGCACTTGGTATGTAACTCGCTTCACGTGAAAGATAAAGAGATGCGGTTTTCAAAATTAGATTCCCCATGTCCATATTAGTCTAAAAACAAATTTTTATTGATATTGCTTCATGGTAACCATGGTATGTAACTCGCTTCACGTGAAAGATAAAGAGATGCGGTTTTCAACATTAGATTCCCCATGTCCATATTAGTCTAAAAACAAATTTTTATTGATATTGGTGCATGGTAACCATGACTTTGAAATTTACGTGAACTTTAATTTATGCTAATTAAATGTGCACGTGATGTGCACTTGGTATGTAACTCGCTTCACGTGAAAGATAAAGAGATGCGGTTTTCAAAATTAGATTCCCCATGTCCATATTAGTCTAAAAACAAATTTTTATTGATATTGGTTCATGGTAACCATGACTTTGAAATTTACGTGAACTTTAATTTATGCTAATTAAATGTACACGTGATGTGCACTTGGTATGTAACTCGCTTCACGTGAAAGATAAAGAGATGCGGTTTTCAAAATTAGATTCCCCATGTCCATATTAGTCTAAAAACAAATTTTTATTGATATTGGTTCATGGTAACCATGACTTTGAAATTTACGTGAACTTTAATTTATGCTAATTAAATGTACACGTGATGTGCACTTGGTATGTAACTCGCTTCACGTGAAAGATAAAGAGATGCGGTTTTCAAAATTAGATTCCCCATGTCCATATTAGTCTAAAAACAAATTTTTATTGATATTGGTTCATGGTAACCATGACTTTGAAATTTACGTGAACTTTAATTTATGCTAATTAAATGTACACGTGATGTGCACTTGGTATGTAACTCGCTTCACGTGAAAGATAAAGAGATGCGGTTTTCAAAATTAGATTCCCCATGTCCATATTAGTCTAAAAACAAATTTTTATTGATATTGGTTCATGGTAACCATGACTTTGAAATTTACGTGAACTTTAATTTATGCTAATTAAATGTACACGTGATGTGCACTTGGTATGTAACTCGCTTCACGTGAAAGATAAAGAGATGCGGTTTTCAAAATTAGATTCCCCATGTCCATATTAGTCTAAAAACAAATTTTTATTGATATTGCTTCATGGTAACCATGACTTTGAAATTTACGTGAACTTTAATTTATGCTAATTAAATGTACACGTGATGTGCACTTGGTATGTAACTCGCTTCACGTGAAAGATAAAGAGATGCGGTTTTCAAAATTAGATTCCCCATGTCCATATTAGTCTAAAAACAAATTTTTATTGATATTGGTTCATGGTAACCATGACTTTGAAATTTACGTGAACTTTAATTTATGCTAATTAAATGTACACGTGATGTGCACTTGGTATGTAACTCGCTTCACGTGAAAGATAAAGAGATGCGGTTTTCAAAATTAGATTCCCCATGTCCATATTAGTCTAAAAACAAATTTTTATTGATATTGGTTCATGGTAACCATGACTTTGAAATTTACGTGAACTTTAATTTATGCTAATTAAATGTACACGTGATGTGCACTTGGTATGTAACTCGCTTCACGTGAAAGATAAAGAGATCCGGTTTTCAAAATTAGATTCCCCATGTCCATATTAGTCTAAAAACAAATTTTTATTGATATTGCTTCATGGTAACCATGACTTTGAAATTTACGTGAACTTTAATTTATGCTAATTAAATGTACACGTGATGTGCACTTGGTATGTAACTCGCTTCACGTGAAAGATAAAGAGATGCGGTTTTCAAAATTAGATTCCCCATGTCCATATTAGTCTAAAAACAAATTTTTATTGATATTGCTTCATGGTAACCATGGTATGTAACTCGCTTCACGTGAAAGATAAAGAGATGCGGTTTTCAAAATTAGATTCCCCATGTCCATATTAGTCTAAAAACAAATTTTTATTGATATTGGTGCATGGTAACCATGACTTTGAAATTTACGTGAACTTTAATTTATGCTAATTAAATGTACACGTGATGTGCACTTGGTATGTAACTCGCTTCACGTGGAAGATAAAGAGATGCGGTTTTCAAAATTAGATTCCCCATGTCCATATTAGTCTAAAAACAAATTTTTATTGATATTGGTGCATGGTAACCATGACTTTGAAATTTACGTGAACTTTAATTTATGCTAATTAAATGTACACGTGATGTGCACTTGGTATGTAACTCGCTTCACGTGAAAGATAAAGTGATGCGGTTTTCAAAATTAGATTCCCCATGTCCATATTAGTCTAAAAACAAATTTTTATTGATATTGGTTCATGGTAACCATGACTTTGAAATTTACGTGAACTTTAATTTATGCTAATTAAATGTACACGTGATGTGCACTTGGTATGTAACTCGCTTCACGTGAAAGATAAAGAGATGCGGTTTTCAACATTAGATTCCCCATGTCCATATTAGTCTAAAAACAAATTTTTATTGATATTGGTGCATGGTAACCATGACTTTGAAATTTACGTGAACTTTAATTTATGCTAATTAAATGTGCACGTGATGTGCACTTGGTATGTAACTCGCTTCACGTGAAAGATAAAGAGATGCGGTTTTCAAAATTAGGTTCCCCATGTCCATATTAGTCTAAAAACAAATTTTTATTGATATTGGTGCATGGTAACCATGACTTTGAAATTTACGTGAACTTTAATTTATGCTAATTAAATGTACACGTGATGTGCATTTGGTATGTAACTCGCTTCACGTGAAAGATAAAGAGATGCGGTTTTCAAAATTAGATTCCCCATGTACATATTAGTCTAAAAACAAATTTTTATTGATATTGGTTCATGGTAACCATGACTTTGAAATTTACGTGAACTTTAATTTATGCTAATTAAATGTACACGTGATGTGCACTTGGTATGTAACTCGCTTCACGTGGAAGATAAAGAGATGCGGTTTTCAAAATTAGATTCCCCATGTCCATATTAGTCTAAAAACAAATTTTTATTGATATTGGTGCATGGTAACCATGACTTTGAAATTTACGTGAACTTTAATTTATGCTAATTAAATGTACACGTGATGTGCACTTGGTATGTAACTCGCTTCACGTGAAAGATAAAGAGATGCGGTTTTCAAAATTAGATTCCCCATGTCCATATTAGTCTAAAAACAAATTTTTATTGATATTGGTGCGTGGTAACCATGACTTTGAAATTTACGTGAACTTTAATTTATGCTAATTAAATGTACACGTGATGTGCACTTGGTATGTAACTCGCTTCACGTGAAAGATAAAGTGATGCGGTTTTCAAAATTAGATTCCCCATGTCCATATTAGTCTAAAAACAAATTTTTATTGATATTGGTTCATGGTAACCATGACTTTGAAATTTACGTGAACTTTAATTTATGCTAATTAAATGTACACGTGATGTGCACTTGGTATGTAACTCGCTTCACGTGAAAGATAAAGAGATGCGGTTTTCAAAATTTGATTCCCCATGTCCATATTAGTCTAAAAACAAATTTTTATTGATATTGGTTCATGGTAACCATGACTTTGAAATTTACGTGAACTTTAATTTATGCTAATTAAATATTGATATTGGTTCATGGTAACCATGACTTTGAAATTTACGTGAACTTTAATTTATGCTAATTAAATGTACACGTGGTGTGCACTTGGTATGTAACTCGCTTCACGTGAAAGATAAAGAGATGCGGTTTTCAAAATTAGATTCCCCATGTCCATATTAGTCTAAAAACAAATTTTTATTGATATTGGTTCATGGTAACCATGACTTTGAAATTTACGTGAACTTTAATTTATGCTAATTAAATGTACACGTGATGTGCACTTGGTATGTAACTCGCTTCACGTGAAAGATAAAGAGATGCGGTTTTCAAAATTAGATTCCCCATGTCCATATTAGTCTAAAAACAAATTTTTATTGATATTGGTTCATGGTAACCATGACTTTGAAATTTACGTGAACTTTAATTTATGCTAATTAAATGTACACGTGATGTGCACTTGGTATGTAACTCGCTTCACGTGAAAGATAAAGAGATGCGGTTTTCAAAATTAGATTCCCCATGTCCATATTAGTCTAAAAACAAATTTTTATTGATATTGCTTCATGGTAACCATGACTTTGAAATTTACGTGAACTTTAATTTATGCTAATTAAATGTACACGTGATGTGCACTTGGTATGTAACTCGCTTCACGTGAAAGATAAAGAGATGCGGTTTTCAAAATTAGATTCCCCATGTCCATATTAGTCTAAAAACAAATTTTTATTGATATTGCTTCATGGTAACCATGACTTTGAAATTTACGTGAACTTTAATTTATGCTAATTAAATGTACACGTGATGTGCACTTGGTATGTAACTCGCTTCACGTGAAAGATAAAGAGATGCGGTTTTCAAAATTAGATTCCCCATGTCCATATTAGTCTAAAAACAAATTTTTATTGATATTGGTTCATGGTAACCATGACTTTGAAATTTACGTGAACTTTAATTTATGCTAATTAAATGTACACGTGATGTGCACTTGGTATGTAACTCGCTTCACGTGAAAGATAAAGAGATCCGGTTTTCAAAATTAGATTCCCCATGTCCATATTAGTCTAAAAACAAATTTTTATTGATATTGCTTCATGGTAACCATGACTTTGAAATTTACGTGAACTTTAATTTATGCTAATTAAATGTACACATGATGTGCACTTGGTATGTAACTCGCTTCACGTGAAAGATAAAGAGATGCGGTTTTCAAAATTAGATTCCCCATGTCCATATTAGTCTAAAAACAAATTTTTATTGATATTGCTTCATGGTAACCATGGTATGTAACTCGCTTCACGTGAAAGATAAAGAGATGCGGTTTTCAACATTAGATTCCCCATGTCCATATTAGTCTAAAAACAAATTTTTATTGATATTGGTGCATGGTAACCATGACTTTGAAATTTACGTGAACTTTAATTTATGCTAATTAAATGTGCACGTGATGTGCACTTGGTATGTAACTCGCTTCACGTGAAAGATAAAGAGATGCGGTTTTCAAAATTAGATTCCCCATGTCCATATTAGTCTAAAAACAAATTTTTATTGATATTGGTGCATGGTAACCATGACTTTGAAATTTACGTGAACTTTAATTTATGCTAATTAAATGTACACGTGATGTGCACTTGGTATGTAACTCGCTTCACGTGAAATATGAAGAGATGCGGTTTTCAAAATTAGATTCCCCATGTCCATATTAGTCTAAAAACAAATTTTTATTGATATTGGTGCATGGTAACCATGACTTTGAAATTTACGTGAACTTTAATTTATGCTAATTAAATGTACACGTGATGTGCACTTGGTATGTAACTCGCTTCACGTGAAAGATAAAGTGATGCGGTTTTCAAAATTAGATTCCCCATGTCCATATTAGTCTAAAAACAAATTTTTATTGATATTGGTTCATGGTAACCATGACTTTGAAATTTACGTGAACTTTAATTTATGCTAATTAAATGTACACGTGATGTGCACTTGGTATGTAACTCGCTTCACATGGAAGATAAAGAGATGCGGTTTTCAAAATTAGATTCCCCATGTCCATATTAGTCTAAAAACAAATTTTTATTGATATTGGTGCATGGTAACCATGACTTTGAAATTTACGTGAACTTTAATTTATGCTAATTAAATGTACACGTTTAATGTTTATTGTTCAATATCACAGGTTAAGACAAATAGCTGTTAAGTAATTGAGTGAAAAAAATTAAGAACCATTCAATAAGAACATGAAAAAGGATTTTTAATATTGCCAGTTCGATAAGAGCTCGCTTATTTAAGATCAATAGTGAACAGTCCGCCAAATAAAATTCTTGTTGTATGCATGGGGTTTGTTCAGCACGATGGCTGACCTCACTAGTGTGGTTGTTAGGTACGGTGGTACTCGTGATCTGAGGCAAGCCCGTTCTAGCAATTTGGAGGTAACTAGCGCCCGATCCGTATGACTAATGTCTATAGGAATAGTGACGAAGTAACAAGAGTTGAGAAGGGACGAAGAAAAATAAATGGTGGACTGTTGCCATGTGGTCATAAACAAGTGTGAAAAAGTACGAACTACAAATAAAAAAAAAGCCTGATAAAATAGAAAACAAAAAAGATTTTTGAGGGGTGAGAACATTATCTACAGTATTTGGTTTACAAATCTATTGGAGCAGAGAGTAAATGTTTCTTGAAATTATGAACATTAGTAAGGTTGACAAGGTTTTCAGGTAAATCGTTCCAAGTTTTGATGCCTCTGTACTCGATACCATTCCTTGTCGCAACTTTCCGAAGGTCAGGATAGTCGATATTCCATTGGTGTCTGCGAAGAGAGTGTGTGAAATGTTTAGCTTGAAAAATTCTTAAAATACTGTCAGTTGATACGTCTTTAATTTGAGAAAAATAAAAACCTAGATCAGTTACCTGTCTTCTGGTTGATAGTTCTTGAGCATTCAAAAAAGTGAGCTGACTTTTGTAGTCTGAAAAAATTCCTGCTCTTGAGAAGACTGCTCGTAGGAATTTTTTCTGAACCATCTCAATACGAGATATTTTTTTGGATACTTGAGGAGACCATATCACGGATGCATATTCAAGAATTGGTCGGACGTAGCTGCAAAAAAGGTTAAACACGTGATGTGCACTTGGTATGTAACTCGCTTCACGTGAAAGATAAAGAGATGCGGTTTTCAAAATTAGATTCCCCATGTCCATATTAGTCTAAAAACAAATTTTTATTGATATTGCTTCATGGTAACCATGACTTTGAAATTTACGTGAACTTTAATTTATGCTAATTAAATGTACACATGATGTGCACTTGGTATGTAACTCGCTTCACGTGAAAGATAAAGAGATGCGGTTTTCAAAATTAGATTCCCCATGTCCATATTAGTCTAAAAACAAATTTTTATTGATATTGCTTCATGGTAACCATGGTATGTAACTCGCTTCACGTGAAAGATAAAGAGATGCGGTTTTCAACATTAGATTCCCCATGTCCATATTAGTCTAAAAACAAATTTTTATTGATATTGGTTCATGGTAACCATGACTTTGAAATTTACGTGAACTTTAATTTATGCTAATTAAATGTACACGTGATGTGCACTTGGTATGTAACTCGCTTCACGTGAAAGATAAAAAGATGCGGTTTTCAACATTAGATTCCCCATGTCCATATTAGTCTAAAAACAAATTTTTATTGATATTGGTGCATGGTAACCATGACTTTGAAATTTACGTGAACTTTAATTTATGCTAATTAAATGTACACGTGATGTGCACTTGGTATGTAACTCGCTTCACGTGAAATATGAAGAGATGCGGTTTTCAAAATTAGATTCCCCATGTCCATATTAGTCTAAAAACAAATTTTTATTGATATTGGTGCATGGTAACCATGACTTTGAAATTTACGTGAACTTTAATTTATGCTAATTAAATGTACACGTGATGTGCACTTGGTATGTAACTCGCTTCACGTGAAAGATAAAGTGATGCGGTTTTCAAAATTAGATTCCCCATGTCCATATTAGTCTAAAAACAAATTTTTATTGATATTGGTTCATGGTAACCATGACTTTGAAATTTACGTGAACTTTAATTTATGCTAATTAAATGTACACGTGATGTGCACTTGGTATGTAACTCGCTTCACGTGAAAGATAAAGAGATGCGGTTTTCAAAATTTGATTCCCCATGTCCATATTAGTCTAAAAACAAATTTTTATTGATATTGGTTCATGGTAACCATGACTTTGAAATTTACGTGAACTTTAATTTATGCTAATTAAATGTACACGTGATGTGCACTTGGTATGTAACTCGCTTCACGTGGAAGATAAAGAGATGCGGTTTTCAAAATTAGATTCCCCATGTCCATATTAGTCTAAAAACAAATTTTTATTGATATTGGTGCATGGTAACCATGACTTTGAAATTTACGTGAACTTTAATTTATGCTAATTAAATGTACACGTGATGTGCACTTGGTATGTAACTCGCTTCACGTGAAAGATAAAGAGATGCGGTTTTCAAAATTAGATTCCCCATGTCCATATTAGTCTAAAAACAAATTTTCATTGATATTGGTTCATGGTAACCATGACTTTGAAATTTACGTGAACTTTAATTTATGCTAATTAAATGTACACGTGATGTGCACTTGGTATGCAACTCGCTTCACGTGAAAGATAAAGAGATGCGGTTTTCAACATTAGATTCCCCATGTCCATATTAGTCTAAAAACAAATTTTTATTGATATTGGTTCATGGTAACCATGACTTTGAAATTTACGTGAACTTTAATTTATGCTAATTAAATGTACACGTGATGTGCACTTGGTATGTAACTCGCTTCACGTGAAAGATAAAAAGATGCGGTTTTCAACATTAGATTCCCCATGTCCATATTAGTCTAAAAACAAATTTTTATTGATATTGGTGCATGGTAACCATGACTTTGAAATTTACGTGAACTTTAATTTATGCTAATTAAATGTACACGTGATGTGCACTTGGTATGTAACTCGCTTCACGTGAAATATGAAGAGATGCGGTTTTCAAAATTAGATTCCCCATGTCCATATTAGTCTAAAAACAAATTTTTATTGATATTGGTGCATGGTAACCATGACTTTGAAATTTACGTGAACTTTAATTTATGCTAATTAAATGTACACGTGATGTGCACTTGGTATGTAACTCGCTTCACGTGAAAGATAAAGTGATGCGGTTTTCAAAATTAGATTCCCCATGTCCATATTAGTCTAAAAACAAATTTTTATTGATATTGGTTCATGGTAACCATGACTTTGAAATTTACGTGAACTTTAATTTATGCTAATTAAATGTACACGTGATGTGCACTTGGTATGTAACTCGCTTCACGTGAAAGATAAAGCGATGCGGTTTTCAAAATTTGATTCCCCATGTCCATATTAGTCTAAAAACAAATTTTTATTGATATTGGTTCATGGTAACCATGACTTTGAAATTTACGTGAACTTTAATTTATGCTAATTAAATGTACACGTGATGTGCACTTGGTATGTAACTCGCTTCACGTGAAAGATAAAGAGATGCGGTTTTCAAAATTAGATTCCCCATGTCCATATTAGTCTAAAAACAAATTTTTATTGATATTGGTGCATGGTAACCATGACTTTGAAATTTACGTGAACTTTAATTTATGCTAATTAAATGTACACGTGATGTGCACTTGGTATGTAACTCGCTTCACGTGAAAGATAAAGTGATGCGGTTTTCAAAATTAGATTCCCCATGTGCATATTAGTCTAAAAACAAATTTTTATTGATATTGGTTCATGGTAACCATGACTTTGAAATTTACGTGAACTTTAATTTATGCTAATTAAATGTACACGTGATGTGCACTTGGTATGTAACTCGCTTCACGTGAAAGATAAAAAGATGCGGTTTTCAACATTAGATTCCCCATGTCCATATTAGTCTAAAAACAAATTTTTATTGATATTGGTGCATGGTAACCATGACTTTGAAATTTACGTGAACTTTAATTTATGCTAATTAAATGTGCACGTGATGTGCACTTGGTATGTAACTCGCTTCACGTTAAAGATAAAGAGATGCGGTTTTCAAAATTAGATTCCCCATGTACATATTAGTCTAAAAACAAATTTTTATTGATATTGGTTCATGGTAACCATGACTTTGAAATTTACGTGAACTTTAATTTATGCTAATTAAATGTACACGTGATGTGCACTTGGTATGTAACTCGCTTCACGTGAAAGATAAAGAGATGCGGTTTTCAACATTAGATTCCCCATGTCCATATTAGTCTAAAAACAAATTTTTATTGATATTGGTGCATGGTAACCATGACTTTGAAATTTACGTGAACTTTAATTTATGCTAATTAAATGTGCACGTGATGTGCACTTGGTATGTAACTCGCTTCACGTGAAAGATAAAGAGATGCGGTTTTCAAAATTAGATTCCCCATGTCCATATTAGTCTAAAAACAAATTTTTATTGATATTGGTGCATGGTAACCATGACTTTGAAATTTACGTGAACTTTAATTTATGCTAATTAAATGTACACGTGATGTGCACTTGGTATGTAACTCGCTTCACGTAAAAGATAAAGAGATGCGGTTTTCAAAATTAGGTTCCCCATGTCCATATTAGTCTAAAAACAAATTTTTATTGATATTGGTGCATGGTAACCATGACTTTGAAATTTACGTGAACTTTAATTTATGCTAATTAAATGTACACGTGATGTGCATTTGGTATGTAACTCGCTTCACGTGAAAGATAAAGAGATGCGGTTTTCAAAATTAGATTCCCCATGTACATATTAGTCTAAAAACAAATTTTTATTGATATTGGTTCATGGTAACCATGACTTTGAAATTTACGTGAACTTTAATTTATGCTAATTAAATGTACACGTGATGTGCACTTGGTATGTAACTCGCTTCACGTGGAAGATAAAGAGATGCGGTTTTCAAAATTAGATTCCCCATGTCCATATTAGTCTAAAAACAAATTTTTATTGATATTGGTGCATGGTAACCATGACTTTGAAATTTACGTGAACTTTTATTTATGCTAATTAAATGTACACGTGATGTGCACTTGGTATGTAACTCGCTTCACGTGAAAGATAAAGAGATGCGGTTTTCAAAATTAGATTCCCCATGTCCATATTAGTCTAAAAACAAATTTTTATTGATATTGGTGCATGGTAACCATGACTTTGAAATTTACGTGAACTTTAATTTATGCTAATTAAATGTACACGTGATGTGCACTTGGTATGTAACTCGCTTCACGTGAAAGATAAAGTGATGCGGTTTTCAAAATTAGATTCCCCATGTCCATATTAGTCTAAAAACAAATTTTTATTGATATTGGTTCATGGTAACCATGACTTTGAAATTTACGTGAACTTTAATTTATGCTAATTAAATGTACACGTGATGTGCACTTGGTATGTAACTCGCTTCACGTGAAAGATAAAGAGATGCGGTTTTCAAAATTTGATTCCCCATGTCCATATTAGTCTAAAAACAAATTTTTATTGATATTGGTTCATGGTAACCATGACTTTGAAATTTACGTGAACTTTAATTTATGCTAATTAAATATTGATATTGGTTCATGGTAACCATGACTTTGAAATTTACGTGAACTTTAATTTATGCTAATTAAATGTACACGTGGTGTGCACTTGGTATGTAACTCGCTTCACGTGAAAGATAAAGAGATGCGGTTTTCAAAATTAGATTCCCCATGTCCATATTAGTCTAAAAACAAATTTTTATTGATATTGGTTCATGGTAACCATGACTTTGAAATTTACGTGAACTTTAATTTATGCTAATTAAATGTACACGTGATGTGCACTTGGTATGTAACTCGCTTCACGTGAAAGATAAAGAGATGCGGTTTTCAAAATTAGATTCCCCATGTCCATATTAGTCTAAAAACAAATTTTTATTGATATTGGTTCATGGTAACCATGACTTTGAAATTTACGTGAACTTTAATTTATGCTAATTAAATGTACACGTGATGTGCACTTGGTATGTAACTCGCTTCACGTGAAAGATAAAGAGATGCGGTTTTCAAAATTAGATTCCCCATGTCCATATTAGTCTAAAAACAAATTTTTATTGATATTGGTTCATGGTAACCATGACTTTGAAATTTACGTGAACTTTAATTTATGCTAATTAAATGTACACGTGATGTGCACTTGGTATGTAACTCGCTTCACGTGAAAGA
Organism: Auanema rhodensis; assembly: GCA_964057225.1. Taxonomy (NCBI): domain Eukaryota; kingdom Metazoa; phylum Nematoda; class Chromadorea; order Rhabditida; family Rhabditidae; genus Auanema; species Auanema rhodense. The sequence goes on along the minus strand of CAXKVF010000076.1, from coordinate 670,589 downwards.
TAAAGAGATGCGGTTTTCAAAATTAGATTCCCCATGTCCATATTAGTCTAAAAACAAATTTTTATTGATATTGCTTCATGGTAACCATGACTTTGAAATTTACGTGAACTTTAATTTATGCTAATTAAATGTACACGTGATGTGCACTTGGTATGTAACTCGCTTCACGTGAAAGATAAAGAGATGCGGTTTTCAAAATTAGATTCCCCATGTCCATATTAGTCTAAAAACAAATTTTTATTGATATTGGTTCATGGTAACCATGACTTTGAAATTTACGTGAACTTTAATTTATGCTAATTAAATGTACACGTGATGTGCACTTGGTATGTAACTCGCTTCACGTGAAAGATAAAGAGATGCGGTTTTCAAAATTAGATTCCCCATGTCCATATTAGTCTAAAAACAAATTTTTATTGATATTGGTTCATGGTAACCATGACTTTGAAATTTACGTGAACTTTAATTTATGCTAATTAAATGTACACGTGATGTGCACTTGGTATGTAACTCGCTTCACGTGAAAGATAAAGAGATCCGGTTTTCAAAATTAGATTCCCCATGTCCATATTAGTCTAAAAACAAATTTTTATTGATATTGCTTCATGGTAACCATGACTTTGAAATTTACGTGAACTTTAATTTATGCTAATTAAATGTACACATGATGTGCACTTGGTATGTAACTCGCTTCACGTGAAAGATAAAGAGATGCGGTTTTCAAAATTAGATTCCCCATGTCCATATTAGTCTAAAAACAAATTTTTATTGATATTGCTTCATGGTAACCATGGTATGTAACTCGCTTCACGTGAAAGATAAAGAGATGCGGTTTTCAACATTAGATTCCCCATGTCCATATTAGTCTAAAAACAAATTTTTATTGATATTGGTGCATGGTAACCATGACTTTGAAATTTACGTGAACTTTAATTTATGCTAATTAAATGTACACGTGATGTGCACTTGGTATGTAACTCGCTTCACGTGAAATATGAAGAGATGCGGTTTTCAAAATTAGATTCCCCATGTCCATATTAGTCTAAAAACAAATTTTTATTGATATTGGTGCATGGTAACCATGACTTTGAAATTTACGTGAACTTTAATTTATGCTAATTAAATGTACACGTGATGTGCACTTGGTATGTAACTCGCTTCACGTGAAAGATAAAGTGATGCGGTTTTCAAAATTAGATTCCCCATGGCCATATTAGTCTAAAAACAAATTTTTATTGATATTGGTTCATGGTAACCATGACTTTGAAATTTACGTGAACTTTAATTTATGCTAATTAAATGTACACGTGATGTGCACTTGGTATGTAACTCGCTTCACGTGAAAGATAAAGAGATGCGGTTTTCAAAATTTGATTCCCCATGTCCATATTAGTCTAAAAACAAATTTTTATTGATATTGGTTCATGGTAACCATGACTTTGAAATTTACGTGAACTTTAATTTATGCTAATTAAATGTACACGTGATGTGCACTTGGTATGTAACTCGCTTCACGTGGAAGATAAAGAGATGCGGTTTTCAAAATTAGATTCCCCATGTCCATATTAGTCTAAAAACAAATTTTTATTGATATTGGTGCATGGTAACCATGACTTTGAAATTTACGTGAACTTTAATTTATGCTAATTAAATGTAGACGTGATGTGCACTTGGTATGTAACTCGCTTCACGTGAAAGATAAAGAGATGCGGTTTTCAAAATTAGATTCCCCATGTCCATATTAGTCTAAAAACAAATTTTCATTGACATTGGTTCATGGTAACCATGACTTTGAAATTTACGTGAACTTTAATTTATGCTAATTAAATGTACACGTGATGTGCACTTGGTATGCAACTCGCTTCACGTGAAAGATAAAGAGATGCGGTTTTCAAAATTAGATTCCCCATGTCCATATTAGTCTAAAAACAAATTTTCATTGATATTGGTTCATGGTAACCATGACTTTGAAATTTACGTGAACTTTAATTTATGCTAATTAAATGTACACGTGATGTGCACTTGGTATGTAACTCGCTTCACGTGAAAGATAAAGTGATGCGGTTTTCAAAATTAGATTCCCCATGTCCATATTAGTCTAAAAACAAATTTTTATTGATATTGGTTCATGGTAACCATGACTTTGAAATTTACGTGAACTTTAATTTATGCTAATTAAATGTACACGTGATGTGCACTTGGTATGTAACTCGCTTCACGTGAAAGATAAAGAGATGCGGTTTTCAAAATTTGATTCCCCATGTCCATATTAGTCTAAAAACAAATTTTTATTGATATTGGTTCATGGTAACCATGACTTTGAAATTTACGTGAACTTTAATTTATGCTAATTAAATGTACACGTGATGAGCACTTGGTATGTAACTCGCTTCACGTGGAAGATAAAGAGATGTGGTTTTCAAAATTAGATTCCCCATGTCCATATTAGTCTAAAAACAAATTTTTATTGATATTGGTGCATGGTAACCATGACTTTGAAATTTACGTGAACTTTAATTTATGCTAATTAAATGTACACGTGATGTGCACTTGGTATGTAACTCGCTTCACGTGAAAGATAAAGTGATGCGGTTTTCAAAATTAGATTCCCCATGTGCATATTAGTCTAAAAACAAATTTTTATTGATATTGGTTCATGGTAACCATGACTTTGAAATTTACGTGAACTTTAATTTATGCTAATTAAATGTACACGTGATGTGCACTTGGTATGCAACTCGCTTCACGTGAAAGATAAAGAGATGCGGTTTTCAACATTAGATTCCCCATGTCCATATTAGTCTAAAAACAAATTTTTATTGATATTGGTTCATGGTAACCATGACTTTGAAATTTACGTGAACTTTAATTTATGCTAATTAAATGTACACGTGATGTGCACTTGGTATGTAACTCGCTTCACGTGAAAGATAAAAAGATGCGGTTTTCAACATTAGATTCCCCATGTCCATATTAGTCTAAAAACAAATTTTTATTGATATTGGTGCATGGTAACCATGACTTTGAAATTTACGTGAACTTTAATTTATGCTAATTAAATGTGCACGTGATGTGCACTTGGTATGTAACTCGCTTCACGTGAAAGATAAAGAGATGCGGTTTTCAAAATTAGATTCCCCATGTACATATTAGTCTAAAAACAAATTTTTATTGATATTGGTGCATGGTAACCATGACTTTGAAATTTACGTGAACTTTAATTTATGCTAATTAAATGTGCACGTGATGTGCACTTGGTATGTAACTCGCTTCACGTGAAAGATAAAGAGATGCGGTTTTCAAAATTAGATTCCCCATGTACATATTAGTCTAAAAACAAATTTTTATTGATATTGGTTCATGGTAACCATGACTTTGAAATTTACGTGAACTTTAATTTATGCTAATTAAATGTACACGTGATGTGCACTTGGTATGTAACTCGCTTCACGTGAAAGATAAAGAGATGCGGTTTTCAACATTAGATTCCCCATGTCCATATTAGTCTAAAAACAAATTTTTATTGATATTGGTGCATGGTAACCATGACTTTGAAATTTACGTGAACTTTAATTTATGCTAATTAAATGTGCACGTGATGTGCACTTGGTATGTAACTCGCTTCACGTGAAAGATAAAGAGATGCGGTTTTCAAAATTAGATTCCCCATGTCCATATTAGTCTAAAAACAAATTTTTATTGATATTGGTGCATGGTAACCATGACTTTGAAATTTACGTGAACTTTAATTTATGCTAATTAAATGTACACGTGATGTGCACTTGGTATGTAACTCGCTTCACGTGAAAGATAAAGAGATGCGGTTTTCAAAATTAGATTCCCCATGTCCATATTAGTCTAAAAACAAATTTTTATTGATATTGGTGCATGGTAACCATGACTTTGAAATTTACGTGAACTTTAATTTATGCTAATTAAATGTACACGTGATGTGCACTTGGTATGTAACTCGCTTCACGTGAAAGATAAAGAGATGCGGTTTTCAAAATTAGGTTCCCCATGTCCATATTAGTCTAAAAACAAATTTTTATTGATATTGGTGCATGGTAACCATGACTTTGAAATTTACGTGAACTTTAATTTATGCTAATTAAATGTACACGTGATGTGCATTTGGTATGTAACTCGCTTCACGTGAAAGATAAAGAGATGCGGTTTTCAAAATTAGATTCCCCATGTACATATTAGTCTAAAAACAAATTTTTATTGATATTGGTTCATGGTAACCATGACTTTGAAATTTACGTGAACTTTAATTTATGCTAATTAAATGTACACGTGATGTGCACTTGGTATGTAACTCGCTTCACGTGGAAGATAAAGAGATGCGGTTTTCAAAATTAGATTCCCCATGTCCATATTAGTCTAAAAACGAATTTTTATTGATATTGGTGCATGGTAACCATGACTTTGAAATTTACGTGAACTTTAATTTATGCTAATTAAATGTACACGTGATGTGCACTTGGTATGTAACTCGCTTCACGTGAAAGATAAAGAGATGCGGTTTTCAAAATTAGATTCCCCATGTCCATATTAGTCTAAAAACAAATTTTTATTGATATTGGTGCATGGTAACCATGACTTTGAAATTTACGTGAACTTTAATTTATGCTAATTAAATGTACACGTGATGTGCACTTGGTATGTAACTCGCTTCACGTGAAAGATAAAGTGATGCGGTTTTCAAAATTAGATTCCCCATGTCCATATTAGTCTAAAAACAAATTTTTATTGATATTGGTTCATGGTAACCATGACTTTGAAATTTACGTGAACTTTAATTTATGCTAATTAAATGTACACGTGATGTGCACTTGGTATGTAACTCGCTTCACGTGAAAGATAAAGAGATGCGGTTTTCAAAATTTGATTCCCCATGTCCATATTAGTCTAAAAACAAATTTTTATTGATATTGGTTCATGGTAACCATGACTTTGAAATTTACGTGAACTTTAATTTATGCTAATTAAATGTACACGTGATGTGCACTTGGTATGTAACTCGCTTCACGTGGAAGATAAAGAGATGCGGTTTTCAAAATTAGATTCCCCATGTCCATATTAGTCTAAAAACAAATTTTTATTGATATTGGTTCATGGTAACCATGACTTTGAAATTTACGTGAACTTTAATTTATGCTAATTAAATGTACACGTGATGTGCACTTGGTATGTAACTCGCTTCACGTGGAAGATAAAGAGATGCGGTTTTCAAAATTAGATTCCCCATGTCCATATTAGTCTAAAAACAAATTTTTATTGATATTGGTGCATGGTAACCATGACTTTGAAATTTACGTGAACTTTAATTTATGCTAATTAAATGTACACGTGATGTGCACTTGGTATGTAACTCGCTTCACGTGAAAGATAAAGAGATGCGGTTTTCAAAATTAGATTCCCCATGTCCATATTAGTCTAAAAACAAATTTTTATTGATATTGGTGCATGGTAACCATGACTTTGAAATTTACGTGAACTTTAATTTATGCTAATTAAATGTACACGTGATGTGCACTTGGTATGTAACTCGCTTCACGTGAAAGATAAAGTGATGCGGTTTTCAAAATTAGATTCCCCATGTCCATATTAGTCTAAAAACAGATTTTTATTGATATTGGTTCATGGTAACCATGACTTTGAAATTAACGTGAACTTTAATTTATGCTAATTAAATGTACACGTGATGTGCACTTGGTATGTAACTCGCTTCACGTGAAAGATAAAGAGATGCGGTTTTCAAAATTTGATTCCCCATGTCCATATTAGTCTAAAAACAAATTTTTATTGATATTGGTTCATGGTAACCATGACTTTGAAATTTACGTGAACTTTAATTTATGCTAATTAAATGTACACGTGATGTGCACTTGGTATGTAACTCGCTTCACGTGGAAGATAAAGAGATGCGGTTTTCAAAATTAGATTCCCCATGTCCATATTAGTCTAAAAACAAATTTTTATTGATATTGGTTCATGGTAACCATGACTTTGAAATTTACGTGAACTTTAATTTATGCTAATTAAATGTACACTTGATGTGCACTTGGTATGTAACTCGCTTCACGTGAAAGATAAAGAGATGCGGTTTTCAAAATTAGATTCCCCATGTCCATATTAGTCTAAAAACAAATTTTTATTGATATTGGTGCATGGTAACCATGACTTTGAAATTTACGTGAACTTTAATTTATGCTAATTAAATGTACACGTGATGTGCACTTGGTATGTAACTCGCTTCACGTGAAAGATAAAGTGATGCGGTTTTCAAAATTAGATTCCCCATGTCCATATTAGTCTAAAAACAAATTTTTATTGATATTGGTTCATGGTAACCATGACTTTGAAATTTACGTGAACTTTAATTTATGCTAATTAAATGTACACGTGATGTGCACTTGGTATGTAACTCGCTTCACGTGAAAGATAAAGAGATGCGGTTTTCAAAATTTGATTCCCCATGTCCATATTAGTCTAAAAACAAATTTTTATTGATATTGGTTCATGGTAACCATGACTTTGAAATTTACGTGAACTTTAATTTATGCTAATTAAATGTACACGTGATGTGCACTTGGTATGTAACTCGCTTCACGTGGAAGATAAAGAGATGCGGTTTTCAAAATTAGATTCCCCATGTCCATATTAGTCTAAAAACAAATTTTTATTGATATTGGTTCATGGTAACCATGACTTTGAAATTTACGTGAACTTTAATTTATGCTAATTAAATGTACACGTGATGTGCACTTGGTATGTAACTCGCTTCACGTGGAAGATAAAGAGATGCGGTTTTCAAAATTAGATTCCCCATGTCCATATTAGTCTAAAAACAAATTTTTATTGATATTGGTGCATGGTAACCATGACTTTGAAATTTACGTGAACTTTAATTTATGCTAATTAAATGTACACGTGATGTGCACTTGGTATGTAACTCGCTTCACGTGAAAGATAAAGAGATGCGGTTTTCAAAATTAGATTCCCCATGTCCATATTAGTCTAAAAACAAATTTTTATTGATATTGGTGCATGGTAACCATGACTTTGAAATTTACGTGAACTTTAATTTATGCTAATTAAATGTACACGTGATGTGCACTTGGTATGTAACTCGCTTCACGTGAAAGATAAAGAGATCCGGTTTTCAAAATTAGATTCCCCATGTCCATATTAGTCTAAAAACAAATTTTTATTGATATTGCTTCATGGTAACCATGACTTTGAAATTTACGTGAACTTTAATTTATGCTAATTAAATGTACACATGATGTGCACTTGGTATGTAACTCGCTTCACGTGAAAGATAAAGAGATGCGGTTTTCAAAATTAGATTCCCCATGTCCATATTAGTCTAAAAACAAATTTTTATTGATATTGCTTCATGGTAACCATGGTATGTAACTCGCTTCACGTGAAAGATAAAGAGATGCGGTTTTCAACATTAGATTCCCCATGTCCATATTAGTCTAAAAACAAATTTTTATTGATATTGGTGCATGGTAACCATGACTTTGAAATTTACGTGAACTTTAATTTATGCTAATTAAATGTACACGTGATGTGCACTTGGTATGTAACTCGCTTCACGTGAAATATGAAGAGATGCGGTTTTCAAAATTAGATTCCCCATGTCCATATTAGTCTAAAAACAAATTTTTATTGATATTGGTGCATGGTAACCATGACTTTGAAATTTACGTGAACTTTAATTTATGCTAATTAAATGTACACGTGATGTGCACTTGGTATGTAACTCGCTTCACGTGAAAGATAAAGTGATGCGGTTTTCAAAATTAGATTCCCCATGTCCATATTAGTCTAAAAACAAATTTTTATTGATATTGGTTCATGGTAACCATGACTTTGAAATTTACGTGAACTTTAATTTATGCTAATTAAATGTACACGTGATGTGCACTTGGTATGTAACTCGCTTCACGTGAAAGATAAAGAGATGCGGTTTTCAAAATTTGATTCCCCATGTCCATATTAGTCTAAAAACAAATTTTTATTGATATTGGTTCATGGTAACCATGACTTTGAAATTTACGTGAACTTTAATTTATGCTAATTAAATGTACACGTGATGTGCACTTGGTATGTAACTCGCTTCACGTGGAAGATAAAGAGATGCGGTTTTCAAAATTAGATTCCCCATGTCCATATTAGTCTAAAAACAAATTTTTATTGATATTGGTGCATGGTAACCATGACTTTGAAATTTACGTGAACTTTAATTTATGCTAATTAAATGTAGACGTGATGTGCACTTGGTATGTAACTCGCTTCACGTGAAAGATAAAGAGATGCGGTTTTCAAAATTAGATTCCCCATGTCCATATTAGTCTAAAAACAAATTTTCATTGATATTGGTTCATGGTAACCATGACTTTGAAATTTACGTGAACTTTAATTTATGCTAATTAAATGTACACGTGATGTGCACTTGGTATGCAACTCGCTTCACGTGAAAGATAAAGAGATGCGGTTTTCAAAATTAGATTCCCCATGTCCATATTAGTCTAAAAACAAATTTTCATTGATATTGGTTCATGGTAACCATGACTTTGAAATTTACGTGAACTTTAATTTATGCTAATTAAATGTACACGTGATGTGCACTTGGTATGTAACTCGCTTCACGTGAAAGATAAAGTGATGCGGTTTTCAAAATTAGATTCCCCATGTCCATATTAGTCTAAAAACAAATTTTTATTGATATTGGTTCATGGTAACCATGACTTTGAAATTTACGTGAACTTTAATTTATGCTAATTAAATGTACACGTGATGTGCACTTGGTATGTAACTCGCTTCACGTGAAAGATAAAGAGATGCGGTTTTCAAAATTTGATTCCCCATGTCCATATTAGTCTAAAAACAAATTTTTATTGATATTGGTTCATGGTAACCATGACTTTGAAATTTACGTGAACTTTAATTTATGCTAATTAAATGTACACGTGATGAGCACTTGGTATGTAACTCGCTTCACGTGGAAGATAAAGAGATGTGGTTTTCAAAATTAGATTCCCCATGTCCATATTAGTCTAAAAACAAATTTTTATTGATATTGGTGCATGGTAACCATGACTTTGAAATTTACGTGAACTTTAATTTATGCTAATTAAATGTACACGTGATGTGCACTTGGTATGTAACTCGCTTCACGTGAAAGATAAAGTGATGCGGTTTTCAAAATTAGATTCCCCATGTGCATATTAGTCTAAAAACAAATTTTTATTGATATTGGTTCATGGTAACCATGACTTTGAAATTTACGTGAACTTTAATTTATGCTAATTAAATGTACACGTGATGTGCACTTGGTATGCAACTCGCTTCACGTGAAAGATAAAGAGATGCGGTTTTCAACATTAGATTCCCCATGTCCATATTAGTCTAAAAACAAATTTTTATTGATATTGGTTCATGGTAACCATGACTTTGAAATTTACGTGAACTTTAATTTATGCTAATTAAATGTACACGTGATGTGCACTTGGTATGTAACTCGCTTCACGTGAAAGATAAAAAGATGCGGTTTTCAACATTAGATTCCCCATGTCCATATTAGTCTAAAAACAAATTTTTATTGATATTGGTGCATGGTAACCATGACTTTGAAATTTACGTGAACTTTAATTTATGCTAATTAAATGTGCACGTGATGTGCACTTGGTATGTAACTCGCTTCACGTGAAAGATAAAGAGATGCGGTTTTCAAAATTAGATTCCCCATGTACATATTAGTCTAAAAACAAATTTTTATTGATATTGGTTCATGGTAACCATGACTTTGAAATTTACGTGAACTTTAATTTATGCTAATTAAATGTACACGTGATGTGCACTTGGTATGTAACTCGCTTCACGTGAAAGATAAAGAGATGCGGTTTTCAACATTAGATTCCCCATGTCCATATTAGTCTAAAAACAAATTTTTATTGATATTGGTGCATGGTAACCATGACTTTGAAATTTACGTGAACTTTAATTTATGCTAATTAAATGTGCACGTGATGTGCACTTGGTATGTAACTCGCTTCACGTGAAAGATAAAGAGATGCGGTTTTCAAAATTAGATTCCCCATGTCCATATTAGTCTAAAAACAAATTTTTATTGATATTGGTGCATGGTAACCATGACTTTGAAATTTACGTGAACTTTAATTTATGCTAATTAAATGTACACGTGATGTGCACTTGGTATGTAACTCGCTTCACGTGAAAGATAAAGAGATGCGGTTTTCAAAATTAGATTCCCCATGTCCATATTAGTCTAAAAACAAATTTTTATTGATATTGGTGCATGGTAACCATGACTTTGAAATTTACGTGAACTTTAATTTATGCTAATTAAATGTACACGTGATGTGCACTTGGTATGTAACTCGCTTCACGTGAAAGATAAAGAGATGCGGTTTTCAAAATTAGGTTCCCCATGTCCATATTAGTCTAAAAACAAATTTTTATTGATATTGGTGCATGGTAACCATGACTTTGAAATTTACGTGAACTTTAATTTATGCTAATTAAATGTACACGTGATGTGCATTTGGTATGTAACTCGCTTCACGTGAAAGATAAAGAGATGCGGTTTTCAAAATTAGATTCCCCATGTACATATTAGTCTAAAAACAAATTTTTATTGATATTGGTTCATGGTAACCATGACTTTGAAATTTACGTGAACTTTAATTTACGCTAATTAAATGTACACGTGATGTGCACTTGGTATGTAACTCGCTTCACGTGGAAGATAAAGAGATGCGGTTTTCAAAATTAGATTCCCCATGTCCATATTAGTCTAAAAACGAATTTTTATTGATATTGGTGCATGGTAACCATGACTTTGAAATTTACGTGAACTTTAATTTATGCTAATTAAATGTACACGTGATGTGCACTTGGTATGTAACTCGCTTCACGTGAAAGATAAAGAGATGCGGTTTTCAAAATTAGATTCCCCATGTCCATATTAGTCTAAAAACAAATTTTTATTGATATTGGTGCATGGTAACCATGACTTTGAAATTTACGTGAACTTTAATTTATGCTAATTAAATGTACACGTGATGTGCACTTGGTATGTAACTCGCTTCACGTGAAAGATAAAGTGATGCGGTTTTCAAAATTAGATTCCCCATGTCCATATTAGTCTAAAAACAAATTTTTATTGATATTGGTTCATGGTAACCATGACTTTGAAATTTACGTGAACTTTAATTTATGCTAATTAAATGTACACGTGATGTGCACTTGGTATGTAACTCGCTTCACGTGAAAGATAAAGAGATGCGGTTTTCAAAATTTGATTCCCCATGTCCATATTAGTCTAAAAACAAATTTTTATTGATATTGGTTCATGGTAACCATGACTTTGAAATTTACGTGAACTTTAATTTATGCTAATTAAATGTACACGTGATGTGCACTTGGTATGTAACTCGCTTCACGTGGAAGATAAAGAGATGCGGTTTTCAAAATTAGATTCCCCATGTCCATATTAGTCTAAAAACAAATTTTTATTGATATTGGTTCATGGTAACCATGACTTTGAAATTTACGTGAACTTTAATTTATGCTAATTAAATGTACACGTGATGTGCACTTGGTATGTAACTCGCTTCACGTGGAAGATAAAGAGATGCGGTTTTCAAAATTAGATTCCCCATGTCCATATTAGTCTAAAAACAAATTTTTATTGATATTGGTGCATGGTAACCATGACTTTGAAATTTACGTGAACTTTAATTTATGCTAATTAAATGTACACGTGATGTGCACTTGGTATGTAACTCGCTTCACGTGAAAGATAAAGAGATGCGGTTTTCAAAATTAGATTCCCCATGTCCATATTAGTCTAAAAACAAATTTTTATTGATATTGGTGCATGGTAACCATGACTTTGAAATTTACGTGAACTTTAATTTATGCTAATTAAATGTACACGTGATGTGCACTTGGTATGTAACTCGCTTCACGTGAAAGATAAAGTGATGCGGTTTTCAAAATTAGATTCCCCATGTCCATATTAGTCTAAAAACAGATTTTTATTGATATTGGTTCATGGTAACCATGACTTTGAAATTTACGTGAACTTTAATTTATGCTAATTAAATGTACACGTGATGTGCACTTGGTATGTAACTCGCTTCACGTGAAAGATAAAGAGATGCGGTTTTCAAAATTTGATTCCCCATGTCCATATTAGTCTAAAAACAAATTTTTATTGATATTGGTTCATGGTAACCATGACTTTGAAATTTACGTGAACTTTAATTTATGCTAATTAAATGTACACGTGATGTGCACTTGGTATGTAACTCGCTTCACGTGGAAGATAAAGAGATGCGGTTTTCAAAATTAGATTCCCCATGTCCATATTAGTCTAAAAACAAATTTTTATTGATATTGGTTCATGGTAACCATGACTTTGAAATTTACGTGAACTTTAATTTATGCTAATTAAATGTACACTTGATGTGCACTTGGTATGTAACTCGCTTCACGTGAAAGATAAAGAGATGCGGTTTTCAAAATTAGATTCCCCATGTCCATATTAGTCTAAAAACAAATTTTTATTGATATTGGTGCATGGTAACCATGACTTTGAAATTTACGTGAACTTTAATTTATGCTAATTAAATGTACACGTGATGTGCACTTGGTATGTAACTCGCTTCACGTGAAAGATAAAGTGATGCGGTTTTCAAAATTAGATTCCCCATGTCCATATTAGTCTAAAAACAAATTTTTATTGATATTGGTTCATGGTAACCATGACTTTGAAATTTACGTGAACTTTAATTTATGCTAATTAAATGTACACGTGATGTGCACTTGGTATGTAACTCGCTTCACGTGAAAGATAAAGAGATGCGGTTTTCAAAATTTGATTCCCCATGTCCATATTAGTCTAAAAACAAATTTTTATTGATATTGGTTCATGGTAACCATGACTTTGAAATTTACGTGAACTTTAATTTATGCTAATTAAATGTACACGTGATGTGCACTTGGTATGTAACTCGCTTCACGTGGAAGATAAAGAGATGCGGTTTTCAAAATTAGATTCCCCATGTCCATATTAGTCTAAAAACAAATTTTTATTGATATTGGTTCATGGTAACCATGACTTTGAAATTTACGTGAACTTTAATTTATGCTAATTAAATGTACACGTGATGTGCACTTGGTATGTAACTCGCTTCACGTGGAAGATAAAGAGATGCGGTTTTCAAAATTAGATTCCCCATGTCCATATTAGTCTAAAAACAAATTTTTATTGATATTGGTGCATGGTAACCATGACTTTGAAATTTACGTGAACTTTAATTTATGCTAATTAAATGTACACGTGATGTGCACTTGGTATGTAACTCGCTTCACGTGAAAGATAAAGAGATGCGGTTTTCAAAATTAGATTCCCCATGTCCATATTAGTCTAAAAACAAATTTTTATTGATATTGGTGCATGGTAACCATGACTTTGAAATTTACGTGAACTTTAATTTATGCTAATTAAATGTACACGTGATGTGCACTTGGTATGTAACTCGCTTCACGTGAAAGATAAAGTGATGCGGTTTTCAAAATTAGATTCCCCATGTCCATATTAGTCTAAAAACAGATTTTTATTGATATTGGTTCATGGTAACCATGACTTTGAAATTTACGTGAACTTTAATTTATGCTAATTAAATGTACACGTGATGTGCACTTGGTATGTAACTCGCTTCACGTGAAAGATAAAGAGATGCGGTTTTCAAAATTTGATTCCCCATGTCCATATTAGTCTAAAAACAAATTTTTATTGATATTGGTTCATGGTAACCATGACTTTGAAATTTACGTGAACTTTAATTTATGCTAATTAAATGTACACGTGATGTGCACTTGGTATGTACCTCGCTTCACGTGAAAGATAAAAAGATGCGGTTTTCAACATTAGATTCCCCATGTCCATATTAGTCTAAAAACAAATTTTTATTGATATTGGTGCATGGTAACCATGACTTTGAAATTTACGTGAACTTTAATTTATGCTAATTAAATGTACACGTGATGTGCACTTGGTATGTAACTCGCTTCACGTGGAAGATAAAGAGATGCGGTTTTCAACATTAGATTCCCCATGTCCATATTAGTCTAAAAACAAATTTTTATTGATATTGGTGCATGGTAACCATGACTTTGAAATTTACGTGAACTTTAATTTATGCTAATTAAATGTACACGTGATGTGCACTTGGTATGTACCTCGCTTCACGTGAAAGATAAAAAGATGCGGTTTTCAACATTAGATTCCCCATGTCCATATTAGTCTAAAAACAAATTTTTATTGATATTGGTGCATGGTAACCATGACTTTGAAATTTACGTGAACTTTAATTTATGCTAATTAAATGTACACGTGATGTGCACTTGGTATGTAACTCGCTTCACGTGAAAGATAAAGTGATGCGGTTTTCAAAATTAGATTCCCCATGTCCATATTAGTCTAAAAACAAATTTTTATTGATATTGGTGCATGGTAACCATGACTTTGAAATTTACGTGAACTTTAATTTATGCTAATTAAATGTACACGTGATGTGCACTTGGTATGTAACTCGCTTCACGTGAAAGATAAAGAGATGCGGTTTTCAAAATTTGATTCCCCATGTCCATATTAGTCTAAAAACAAATTTTTATTGATATTGGTTCATGGTAACCATGACTTTGAAATTTACGTGAACTTTAATTTATGCTAATTAAATGTACACGTGATGTGCACTTGGTATGTAACTCGCTTCACGTGAAAGATAAAGTGATGCGGTTTTCAAAATTAGATTCCCCATGTCCATATTAGTCTAAAAACAAATTTTTATTGATATTGGTTCATGGTAACCATGACTTTGAAATTTACGTGAACTTTAATTTATGCTAATTAAATGTACACGTGATGTGCACTTGGTATGTAACTCGCTTCACGTGAAAGATAAAGAGATGCGGTTTTCAAAATTTGATTCCCCATGTCCATATTAGTCTAAAAACAAATTTTTATTGATATTGGTTCATGGTAACCATGACTTTGAAATTTACGTGAACTTTAATTTATGCTAATTAAATGTACACGTGATGTGCACTTGGTATGTAACTCGCTTCACGTGGAAGATAAAGAGATGCGGTTTTCAAAATTAGATTCCCCATGTCCATATTAGTCTAAAAACAAATTTTTATTGATATTGGTTCATGGTAACCATGACTTTGAAATTTACGTGAACTTTAATTTATGCTAATTAAATGTACACGTGATGTGCACTTGGTATGTAACTCGCTTCACGTGGAAGATAAAGAGATGCGGTTTTCAAAATTAGATTCCCCATGTCCATATTAGTCTAAAAACAAATTTTTATTGATATTGGTGCATGGTAACCATGACTTTGAAATTTACGTGAACTTTAATTTATGCTAATTAAATGTACACGTGATGTGCACTTGGTAGGTAACTCGCTTCACGTGAAAGATAAAGTGATGCGGTTTTCAAAATTAGATTCCCCATGTCCATATTAGTCTAAAAACAAATTTTTATTGATATTGGTTCATGGTAACCATGACTTTGAAATTTACGTGAACTTTAATTTATGCTAATTAAATGTACACGTGATGTGCACTTGGTATGTAACTCGCTTCACGTGAAAGATAAAGAGATGCGGTTTTCAAAATTTGATTCCCCATGTCCATATTAGTCTAAAAACAAATTTTTATTGATATTGGTTCATGGTAACCATGACTTTGAAATTTACGTGAACTTTAATTTATGCTAATTAAATGTACACGTGATGTGCACTTGGTATGTAACTCGCTTCACGTGGAAGATAAAGAGATGCGGTTTTCAAAATTAGATTCCCCATGTCCATATTAGTCTAAAAACAAATTTTTATTGATATTGGTTCATGGTAACCATGACTTTGAAATTTACGTGAACTTTAATTTATGCTAATTAAATGTACACGTGATGTGCACTTGGTATGTAACTCGCTTCACGTGGAAGATAAAGAGATGCGGTTTTCAAAATTAGATTCCCCATGTCCATATTAGTCTAAAAACAAATTTTTATTGATATTGGTGCATGGTAACCATGACTTTGAAATTTACGTGAACTTTAATTTATGCTAATTAAATGTACACGTGATGTGCACTTGGTATGTAACTCGCTTCACGTGAAAGATAAAGTGATGCGGTTTTCAAAATTAGATTCCCCATGTCCATATTAGTCTAAAAACAAATTTTTATTGATATTGGTTCATGGTAACCATGACTTTGAAATTTACGTGAACTTTAATTTATGCTAATTAAATGTACACGTGATGTGCACTTGGTATGTAACTCGCTTCACGTGAAAGATAAAGAGATGCGGTTTTCAAAATTTGATTCCCCATGTCCATATTAGTCTAAAAACAAATTTTTATTGATATTGGTTCATGGTAACCATGACTTTGAAATTTACGTGAACTTTAATTTATGCTAATTAAATGTACACGTGATGTGCACTTGGTATGTAACTCGCTTCACGTGGAAGATAAAGAGATGCGGTTTTCAAAATTAGATTCCCCATGTCCATATTAGTCTAAAAACAAATTTTTATTGATATTGGTTCATGGTAACCATGACTTTGAAATTTACGTGAACTTTAATTTATGCTAATTAAATGTACACGTGATGTGCACTTGGTATGTAACTCGCTTCACGTGAAAGATAAAGAGATGCGGTTTTCAAAATTTGATTCCCCATGTCCATATTAGTCTAAAAACAAATTTTTATTGATATTGGTTCATGGTAACCATGACTTTGAAATTTACGTGAACTTTAATTTATGCTAATTAAATGTACACGTGATGTGCACTTGGTATGTAACTCGCTTCACGTGGAAGATAAAGAGATGCGGTTTTCAAAATTAGATTCCCCATGTCCATATTAGTCTAAAAACAAATTTTTATTGATATTGGTTCATGGTAACCATGACTTTGAAATTTACGTGAACTTTAATTTATGCTAATTAAATGTACACGTGATGTGCACTTGGTATGTAACTCGCTTCACGTGGAAGATAAAGTGATGCGGTTTTCAAAATTAGATTTCCCATGTCCATATTAGTCTAAAAACAAATTTTTATTGATATTGGTGCATGGTAACCATGACTTTGAAATTTACGTGAACATTAATTTATGCTAATTAAATGTACACGTGATGTGCACTTGGTATGTAACTCGCTTCACGTGAAAGATAAAGAGATGCGGTTTTCAAAATTAGATTCCCCATGTCCATATTAGTCTAAAAACAAATTTTTATTGATATTGGTGCATGGTAACCATGACTTTGAAATTTACGTGAACTTTAATTTATGCTAATTAAATGTACACGTGATGTGCACTTGGTATGTAACTCGCTTCACGTGAAAGATAAAGTGATGCGGTTTTCAAAATTAGATTCCCCATGTCCATATTAGTCTAAAAACAGATTTTTATTGATATTGGTTCATGGTAACCATGACTTTGAAATTTACGTGAACTTTAATTTATGCTAATTAAATGTACACGTGATGTGCACTTGGTATGTAACTCGCTTCACGTGAAAGATAAAGAGATGCGGTTTTCAAAATTTGATTCCCCATGTCCATATTAGTCTAAAAACAAATTTTTATTGATATTGGTTCATGGTAACCATGACTTTGAAATTTACGTGAACTTTAATTTATGCTAATTAAATGTACACGTGATGTGCACTTGGTATGTAACTCGCTTCACGTGGAAGATAAAGAGATGCGGTTTTCAAAATTAGATTCCCCATGTCCATATTAGTCTAAAAACAAATTTTTATTGATATTGGTTCATGGTAACCATGACTTTGAAATTTACGTGAACTTTAATTTATGCTAATTAAATGTACACGTGATGTGCACTTGGTATGTAACTCGCTTCACGTGGAAGATAAAGAGATGCGGTTTTCAACATTAGATTCCCCATGTCCATATTAGTCTAAAAACAAATTTTTATTGATATTGGTGCATGGTAACCATGACTTTGAAATTTACGTGAACTTTAATTTATGCTAATTAAATGTACACGTGATGTGCACTTGGTATGTACCTCGCTTCACGTGAAAGATAAAAAGATGCGGTTTTCAACATTAGATTCCCCATGTCCATATTAGTCTAAAAACAAATTTTTATTGATATTGGTGCATGGTAACCATGACTTTGAAATTTACGTGAACTTTAATTTATGCTAATTAAATGTACACGTGATGTGCACTTGGTATGTAACTCGCTTCACGTGAAAGATAAAGTGATGCGGTTTTCAAAATTAGATTCCCCATGTCCATATTAGTCTAAAAACAAATTTTTATTGATATTGGTGCATGGTAACCATGACTTTGAAATTTACGTGAACTTTAATTTATGCTAATTAAATGTACACGTGATGTGCACTTGGTATGTAACTCGCTTCACGTGAAAGATAAAGAGATGCGGTTTTCAAAATTTGATTCCCCATGTCCATATTAGTCTAAAAACAAATTTTTATTGATATTGGTTCATGGTAACCATGACTTTGAAATTTACGTGAACTTTAATTTATGCTAATTAAATGTACACGTGATGTGCACTTGGTATGTAACTCGCTTCACGTGAAAGATAAAGTGATGCGGTTTTCAAAATTAGATTCCCCATGTCCATATTAGTCTAAAAACAAATTTTTATTGATATTGGTTCATGGTAACCATGACTTTGAAATTTACGTGAACTTTAATTTATGCTAATTAAATGTACACGTGATGTGCACTTGGTATGTAACTCGCTTCACGTGAAAGATAAAGAGATGCGGTTTTCAAAATTTGATTCCCCATGTCCATATTAGTCTAAAAACAAATTTTTATTGATATTGGTTCATGGTAACCATGACTTTGAAATTTACGTGAACTTTAATTTATGCTAATTAAATGTACACGTGATGTGCACTTGGTATGTACCTCGCTTCACGTGAAAGATAAAAAGATGCGGTTTTCAACATTAGATTCCCCATGTCCATATTAGTCTAAAAACAAATTTTTATTGATATTGGTGCATGGTAACCATGACTTTGAAATTTACGTGAACTTTAATTTATGCTAATTAAATGTACACGTGATGTGCACTTGGTATGTAACTCGCTTCACGTGAAAGATAAAGTGATGCGGTTTTCAAAATTAGATTCCCCATGTCCATATTAGTCTAAAAACAAATTTTTATTGATATTGGTGCATGGTAACCATGACTTTGAAATTTACGTGAACTTTAATTTATGCTAATTAAATGTACACGTGATGTGCACTTGGTATGTAACTCGCTTCACGTGAAAGATAAAGAGATGCGGTTTTCAAAATTTGATTCCCCATGTCCATATTAGTCTAAAAACAAATTTTTATTGATATTGGTTCATGGTAACCATGACTTTGAAATTTACGTGAACTTTAATTTATGCTAATTAAATGTACACGTGATGTGCACTTGGTATGTAACTCGCTTCACGTGAAAGATAAAGTGATGCGGTTTTCAAAATTAGATTCCCCATGTCCATATTAGTCTAAAAACAAATTTTTATTGATATTGGTTCATGGTAACCATGACTTTGAAATTTACGTGAACTTTAATTTATGCTAATTAAATGTACACGTGATGTGCACTTGGTATGTAACTCGCTTCACGTGAAAGATAAAGAGATGCGGTTTTCAAAATTTGATTCCCCATGTCCATATTAGTCTAAAAACAAATTTTTATTGATATTGGTTCATGGTAACCATGACTTTGAAATTTACGTGAACTTTAATTTATGCTAATTAAATGTACACGTGATGTGCACTTGGTATGTAACTCGCTTCACGTGGAAGATAAAGAGATGCGGTTTTCAAAATTAGATTCCCCATGTCCATATTAGTCTAAAAACAAATTTTTATTGATATTGGTTCATGGTAACCATGACTTTGAAATTTACGTGAACTTTAATTTATGCTAATCAAATGTACACGTGATGTGCACTTGGTATGTAACTCGCTTCACGTGGAAGATAAAGAGATGCGGTTTTCAAAATTAGATTCCCCATGTCCATATTAGTCTAAAAACAAATTTTTATTGATATTGGTGCATGGTAACCATGACTTTGAAATTTACGTGAACTTTAATTTATGCTAATTAAATGTACACGTGATGTGCACTTGGTATGTAACTCGCTTCACGTGAAAGATAAAAAGATGCGGTTTTCAACATTAGATTCCCCATGTCCATATTAGTCTAAAAACAAATTTTTATTGATATTGGTGCATGGTAACCATGACTTTGAAATTTACGTGAACTTTAATTTATGCTAATTAAATGTACACGTGATGTGCACTTGGTATGTAACTCGCTTCACGTGAAAGATAAAGAGATGCGGTTTTCAAAATTAGATTCCCCATGTACATATTAGTCTAAAAACAAATTTTTATTGATATTGGTTCATGGTAACCATGACTTTGAAATTTACGTGAACTTTAATTTATGCTAATTAAATGTACACGTGATGTGCACTTGGTATGTAACTCGCTTCACGTGGAAGATAAAGAGATGCGGTTTTCAAAATTAGATTCCCCATGTCCATATTAGTCTAAAAACAAATTTTTATTGATATTGGTGCATGGTAACCATGACTTTGAAATTTACGTGAACTTTAATTTATGCTAATTAAATGTACACGTGATGTGCACTTGGTATGTAACTCGCTTCACGTGAAAGATAAAGAGATGCGGTTTTCAAAATTAGATTCCCCATGTCCATATTAGTCTAAAAACAAATTTTTATTGATATTGGTGCATGGTAACCATGACTTTGAAATTTACGTGAACTTTAATTCATGCTAATTAAATGTACACGTGATGTGCACTTGGTATGTAACTCGCTTCACGTGAAAGATAAAGTGATGCGGTTTTCAAAATTAGATTCCCCATGTCCATATTAGTCTAAAAACAGATTTTTATTGATATTGGTTCATGGTAACCATGACTTTGAAATTTACGTGAACTTTAATTTATGCTAATTAAATGTACACGTGATGTGCACTTGGTATGTAACTCGCTTCACGTGAAAGATAAAGAGATGCGGTTTTCAAAATTTGATTCCCCATGTCCATATTAGTCTAAAAACAAATTTTTATTGATATTGGTTCATGGTAACCATGACTTTGAAATTTACGTGAACTTTAATTTATGCTAATTAAATGTACACGTGATGTGCACTTGGTATGTAACTCGCTTCACGTGGAAGATAAAGAGATGCGGTTTTCAAAATTAGATTCCCCATGTCCATATTAGTCTAAAAACAAATTTTTATTGATATTGGTTCATGGTAACCATGACTTTGAAATTTACGTGAACTTTAATTTATGCTAATTAAATGTACACGTGATGTGCACTTGGTATGTAACTCGCTTCACGTGGAAGATAAAGAGATGCGGTTTTCAAAATTAGATTCCCCATGTCCATATTAGTCTAAAAACAAATTTTTATTGATATTGGTGCATGGTAACCATGACTTTGAAATTTACGTGAACTTTAATTTATGCTAATTAAATGTACACGTGATGTGCACTTGGTATGTACCTCGCTTCACGTGAAAGATAAAAAGATGCGGTTTTCAACATTAGATTCCCCATGTCCATATTAGTCTAAAAACAAATTTTTATTGATATTGGTGCATGGTAACCATGACTTTGAAATTTACGTGAACTTTA
Source organism: Auanema rhodensis (assembly GCA_964057225.1). Classification (NCBI taxonomy): domain Eukaryota; kingdom Metazoa; phylum Nematoda; class Chromadorea; order Rhabditida; family Rhabditidae; genus Auanema; species Auanema rhodense. Next base: position 648,774 of record CAXKVF010000076.1, on the reverse strand, counting down.
ATTTATGCTAATTAAATGTACACGTGATGTGCACTTGGTATGTAACTCGCTTCACGTGAAAGATAAAGTGATGCGGTTTTCAAAATTAGATTCCCCATGTCCATATTAGTCTAAAAACAAATTTTTATTGATATTGGTGCATGGTAACCATGACTTTGAAATTTACGTGAACTTTAATTTATGCTAATTAAATGTACACGTGATGTGCACTTGGTATGTAACTCGCTTCACGTGAAAGATAAAGAGATGCGGTTTTTAAAATTTGATTCCCCATGTCCATATTAGTCTAAAAACAAATTTTTATTGATATTGGTTCATGGTAACCATGACTTTGAAATTTACGTGAACTTTAATTTATGCTAATTAAATGTACACGTGATGTGCACTTGGTATGTAACTCGCTTCACGTGAAAGATAAAGTGATGCGGTTTTCAACATTAGATTCCCCATGTCCATATTAGTCTAAAAACAAATTTTTATTGATATTGGTTCATGGTAACCATGACTTTGAAATTTACGTGAACTTTAATTTATGCTAATTAAATGTACACGTGATGTGCACTTGGTATGTAACTCGCTTCACGTGAAAGATAAAGAGATGCGGTTTTCAAAATTTGATTCCCCATGTCCATATTAGTCTAAAAACAAATTTTTATTGATATTGGTTCATGGTAACCATGACTTTGAAATTTACGTGAACTTTAATTTATGCTAATTAAATGTACACGTGATGTGCACTCGGTATGTAACTCGCTTCACGTGGAAGATAAAGAGATGCGGTTTTCAAAATTAGATTCCCCATGTCCATATTAGTCTAAAAACAAATTTTTATTGATATTGGTTCATGGTAACCATGACTTTGAAATTTACGTGAACTTTAATTTATGCTAATTAAATGTACACGTGATGTGCACTTGGTATGTAACTCGCTTCACGTGGAAGATAAAGAGATGCGGTTTTCAAAATTAGATTCCCCATGTCCATATTAGTCTAAAAACAAATTTTTATTGATATTGGTGCATGGTAACCATGACTTTGAAATTTACGTGAACTTTAATTTATGCTAATTAAATGTACACGTGATGTGCACTTGGTATGTAACTCGCTTCACGTGAAAGATAAAAAGATGCGGTTTTCAACATTAGATTCCCCATGTCCATATTAGTCTAAAAACAAATTTTTATTGATATTGGTGCATGGTAACCATGACTTTGAAATTTACGTGAACTTTAATTTATGCTAATTAAATGTACACGTGATGTGCACTTGGTATGTAACTCGCTTCACGTGAAAGATAAAGAGATGCGGTTTTCAAAATTAGATTCCCCATGTACATATTAGTCTAAAAACAAATTTTTATTGATATTGGTTCATGGTAACCATGACTTTGAAATTTACGTGAACTTTAATTTATGCTAATTAAATGTACACGTGATGTGCACTTGGTATGTAACTCGCTTCACGTGGAAGATAAAGAGATGCGGTTTTCAAAATTAGATTCCCCATGTCCATATTAGTCTAAAAACAAATTTTTATTGATACTGGTGCATGGTAACCATGACTTTGAAATTTACGTGAACTTTAATTTATGCTAATTAAATGTACACGTGATGTGCACTTGGTATGTACCTCGCTTCACGTGAAAGATAAAAAGATGCGGTTTTCAACATTAGATTCCCCATGTCCATATTAGTCTAAAAACAAATTTTTATTGATATTGGTGCATGGTAACCATGACTTTGAAATTTACGTGAACTTTAATTTATGCTAATTAAATGTACACGTGATGTGCACTTGGTATGTAACTCGCTTCACGTGAAAGATAAAGTGATGCGGTTTTCAAAATTAGATTCCCCATGTCCATATTAGTCTAAAAACAAATTTTTATTGATATTGGTGCATGGTAACCATGACTTTGAAATTTACGTGAACTTTAATTTATGCTAATTAAATGTACACGTGATGTGCACTTGGTATGTAACTCGCTTCACGTGAAAGATAAAGAGATGCGGTTTTTAAAATTTGATTCCCCATGTCCATATTAGTCTAAAAACAAATTTTTATTGATATTGGTTCATGGTAACCATGACTTTGAAATTTACGTGAACTTTAATTTATGCTAATTAAATGTACACGTGATGTGCACTTGGTATGTAACTCGCTTCACGTGAAAGATAAAGTGATGCGGTTTTCAACATTAGATTCCCCATGTCCATATTAGTCTAAAAACAAATTTTTATTGATATTGGTTCATGGTAACCATGACTTTGAAATTTACGTGAACTTTAATTTATGCTAATTAAATGTACACGTGATGTGCACTTGGTATGTAACTCGCTTCACGTGAAAGATAAAGAGATGCGGTTTTCAAAATTTGATTCCCCATGTCCATATTAGTCTAAAAACAAATTTTTATTGATATTGGTTCATGGTAACCATGACTTTGAAATTTATGAACTTTAATTTATGCTAATTAAATGTACATGTGATGTGCACTCGGTATGTAACTCGCTTCACGTGGAAGATAAAGAGATGCGGTTTTCAAAATTAGATTCCCCATGTCCATATTAGTCTAAAAACAAATTTTTATTGATATTGGTTCATGGTAACCATGACTTTGAAATTTACGTGAACTTTAATTTATGCTAATTAAATGTACACGTGATGTGCACTTGGTATGTAACTCGCTTCACGTGGAAGATAAAGAGATGCGGTTTTCAAAATTAGATTCCCCATGTCCATATTAGTCTAAAAACAAATTTTTATTGATATTGGTGCATGGTAACCATGACTTTGAAATTTACGTGAACTTTAATTTATGCTAATTAAATGTACACGTGATGTGCACTTGGTATGTAACTCGCTTCACGTGAAAGATAAAAAGATGCGGTTTTCAACATTAGATTCCCCATGTCCATATTAGTCTAAAAACAAATTTTTATTGATATTGGTGCATGGTAACCATGACTTTGAAATTTACGTGAACTTTAATTTATGCTAATTAAATGTACATGTGATGTGCACTCGGTATGTAACTCGCTTCACGTGGAAGATAAAGAGATGCGGTTTTCAAAATTAGATTCCCCATGTCCATATTAGTCTAAAAACAAATTTTTATTGATATTGGTTCATGGTAACCATGACTTTGAAATTTACGTGAACTTTAATTTATGCTAATTAAATGTACATGTGATGTGCACTCGGTATGTAACTCGCTTCACGTGGAAGATAAAGAGATGCGGTTTTCAAAATTAGATTCCCCATGTCCATATTAGTCTAAAAACAAATTTTTATTGATATTGGTTCATGGTAACCATGACTTTGAAATTTACGTGAACTTTAATTTATGCTAATTAAATGTACACGTGATGTGCACTTGGTATGTAACTCGCTTCACGTGGAAGATAAAGAGATGCGGTTTTCAAAATTAGATTCCCCATGTCCATATTAGTCTAAAAACAAATTTTTATTGATATTGGTGCATGGTAACCATGACTTTGAAATTTACGTGAACTTTAATTTATGCTAATTAAATGTACACGTGATGTGCACTTGGTATGTAACTCGCTTCACGTGAAAGATAAAGAGATGCGGTTTTCAAAATTAGATTCCCCATGTCCATATTAGTCTAAAAACAAATTTTTATTGATATTGGTTCATGGTAACCATGACTTTGAAATTTACGTGAACTTTAATTTATGCTAATTAAATGTACACGTGATGTGCACTTGGTATGTAACTCGCTTCACGTGGAAGATAAAGAGATGCGGTTTTCAAAATTAGATTCCCCATGTCCATATTAGTCTAAAAACAAATTTTTATTGATATTGGTTCATGGTAACCATGACTTTGAAATTTACGTGAACTTTAATTTATGCTAATTAAATGTACACGTGATGTGCACTTGGTATGTAACTCGCTTCACGTGGAAGATAAAGTGATGCGGTTTTCAAAATTAGATTTCCCATGTCCATATTAGTCTAAAAACAAATTTTTATTGATATTGGTGCATGGTAACCATGACTTTGAAATTTACGTGAACATTAATTTATGCTAATTAAATGTACACGTGATGTGCACTTGGTATGTAACTCGCTTCACGTGAAAGATAAAGAGATGCGGTTTTCAAAATTAGATTCCCCATGTCCATATTAGTCTAAAAACAAATTTTTATTGATATTGGTGCATGGTAACCATGACTTTGAAATTTACGTGAACTTTAATTTATGCTAATTAAATGTACACGTGATGTGCACTTGGTATGTAACTCGCTTCACGTGAAAGATAAAGTGATGCGGTTTTCAAAATTAGATTCCCCATGTCCATATTAGTCTAAAAACAGATTTTTATTGATATTGGTTCATGGTAACCATGACTTTGAAATTTACGTGAACTTTAATTTATGCTAATTAAATGTACACGTGATGTGCACTTGGTATGTAACTCGCTTCACGTGAAAGATAAAGAGATGCGGTTTTCAAAATTTGATTCCCCATGTCCATATTAGTCTAAAAACAAATTTTTATTGATATTGGTTCATGGTAACCATGACTTTGAAATTTACGTGAACTTTAATTTATGCTAATTAAATGTACACGTGATGTGCACTTGGTATGTAACTCGCTTCACGTGGAAGATAAAGAGATGCGGTTTTCAAAATTAGATTCCCCATGTCCATATTAGTCTAAAAACAAATTTTTATTGATATTGGTTCATGGTAACCATGACTTTGAAATTTACGTGAACTTTAATTTATGCTAATTAAATGTACACGTGATGTGCACTTGGTATGTAACTCGCTTCACGTGGAAGATAAAGAGATGCGGTTTTCAACATTAGATTCCCCATGTCCATATTAGTCTAAAAACAAATTTTTATTGATATTGGTGCATGGTAACCATGACTTTGAAATTTACGTGAACTTTAATTTATGCTAATTAAATGTACACGTGATGTGCACTTGGTATGTACCTCGCTTCACGTGAAAGATAAAAAGATGCGGTTTTCAACATTAGATTCCCCATGTCCATATTAGTCTAAAAACAAATTTTTATTGATATTGGTGCATGGTAACCATGACTTTGAAATTTACGTGAACTTTAATTTATGCTAATTAAATGTACACGTGATGTGCACTTGGTATGTAACTCGCTTCACGTGAAAGATAAAGTGATGCGGTTTTCAAAATTAGATTCCCCATGTCCATATTAGTCTAAAAACAAATTTTTATTGATATTGGTGCATGGTAACCATGACTTTGAAATTTACGTGAACTTTAATTTATGCTAATTAAATGTACACGTGATGTGCACTTGGTATGTAACTCGCTTCACGTGAAAGATAAAGAGATGCGGTTTTCAAAATTTGATTCCCCATGTCCATATTAGTCTAAAAACAAATTTTTATTGATATTGGTTCATGGTAACCATGACTTTGAAATTTACGTGAACTTTAATTTATGCTAATTAAATGTACACGTGATGTGCACTTGGTATGTAACTCGTTTCACGTGAAAGATAAAGTGATGCGGTTTTCAAAATTAGATTCCCCATGTCCATATTAGTCTAAAAACAAATTTTTATTGATATTGGTTCATGGTAACCATGACTTTGAAATTTACGTGAACTTTAATTTATGCTAATTAAATGTACACGTGATGTGCACTTGGTATGTAACTCGCTTCACGTGAAAGATAAAGAGATGCGGTTTTCAAAATTTGATTCCCCATGTCCATATTAGTCTAAAAACAAATTTTTATTGATATTGGTTCATGGTAACCATGACTTTGAAATTTACGTGAACTTTAATTTATGCTAATTAAATGTACACGTGATGTGCACTTGGTATGTACCTCGCTTCACGTGAAAGATAAAAAGATGCGGTTTTCAACATTAGATTCCCCATGTCCATATTAGTCTAAAAACAAATTTTTATTGATATTGGTGCATGGTAACCATGACTTTGAAATTTACGTGAACTTTAATTTATGCTAATTAAATGTACACGTGATGTGCACTTGGTATGTAACTCGCTTCACGTGAAAGATAAAGTGATGCGGTTTTCAAAATTAGATTCCCCATGTCCATATTAGTCTAAAAACAAATTTTTATTGATATTGGTGCATGGTAACCATGACTTTGAAATTTACGTGAACTTTAATTTATGCTAATTAAATGTACACGTGATGTGCACTTGGTATGTAACTCGCTTCACGTGAAAGATAAAGAGATGCGGTTTTCAAAATTTGATTCCCCATGTCCATATTAGTCTAAAAACAAATTTTTATTGATATTGGTTCATGGTAACCATGACTTTGAAATTTACGTGAACTTTAATTTATGCTAATTAAATGTACACGTGATGTGCACTTGGTATGTAACTCGCTTCACGTGGAAGATAAAGAGATGCGGTTTTCAAAATTAGATTCCCCATGTCCATATTAGTCTAAAAACAAATTTTTATTGATATTGGTGCATGGTAACCATGACTTTGAAATTTACGTGAACTTTAATTTATGCTAATTAAATGTACACGTGATGTGCACTTGGTATGTAACTCGCTTCACGTGAAAGATAAAGAGATGCGGTTTTCAAAATTAGATTCCCCATGTCCATATTAGTCTAAAAACAAATTTTTATTGATATTGGTGCATGGTAACCATGACTTTGAAATTTACGTGAACTTTAATTTATGCTAATTAAATGTACACGTGATGTGCACTTGGTATGTAACTCGCTTCACGTGAAAGATAAAAAGATGCGGTTTTCAACATTAGATTCCCCATGTCCATATTAGTCTAAAAACAAATTTTTATTGATATTGGTGCATGGTAACCATGACTTTGAAATTTACGTGAACTTTAATTTATGCTAATTAAATGTACACGTGATGTGCACTTGGTATGTAACTCGCTTCACGTGAAAGATAAAGAGATGCGGTTTTCAAAATTAGATTCCCCATGTACATATTAGTCTAAAAACAAATTTTTATTGATATTGGTTCATGGTAACCATGACTTTGAAATTTACGTGAACTTTAATTTATGCTAATTAAATGTACACGTGATGTGCACTTGGTATGTAACTCGCTTCACGTGGAAGATAAAGAGATGCGGTTTTCAAAATTAGATTCCCCATGTCCATATTAGTCTAAAAACAAATTTTTATTGATATTGGTGCATGGTAACCATGACTTTGAAATTTACGTGAACTTTAATTTATGCTAATTAAATGTACACGTGATGTGCACTTGGTATGTAACTCGCTTCACGTGAAAGATAAAGAGATGCGGTTTTCAAAATTAGATTCCCCATGTCCATATTAGTCTAAAAACAAATTTTTATTGATATTGGTGCATGGTAACCATGACTTTGAAATTTACGTGAACTTTAATTCATGCTAATTAAATGTACACGTGATGTGCACTTGGTATGTAACTCGCTTCACGTGAAAGATAAAGTGATGCGGTTTTCAAAATTAGATTCCCCATGTCCATATTAGTCTAAAAACAGATTTTTATTGATATTGGTTCATGGTAACCATGACTTTGAAATTTACGTGAACTTTAATTTATGCTAATTAAATGTACACGTGATGTGCACTTGGTATGTAACTCGCTTCACGTGAAAGATAAAGAGATGCGGTTTTCAAAATTTGATTCCCCATGTCCATATTAGTCTAAAAACAAATTTTTATTGATATTGGTTCATGGTAACCATGACTTTGAAATTTACGTGAACTTTAATTTATGCTAATTAAATGTACACGTGATGTGCACTTGGTATGTAACTCGCTTCACGTGGAAGATAAAGAGATGCGGTTTTCAAAATTAGATTCCCCATGTCCATATTAGTCTAAAAACAAATTTTTATTGATATTGGTTCATGGTAACCATGACTTTGAAATTTACGTGAACTTTAATTTATGCTAATTAAATGTACACGTGATGTGCACTTGGTATGTAACTCGCTTCACGTGGAAGATAAAGAGATGCGGTTTTCAAAATTAGATTCCCCATGTCCATATTAGTCTAAAAACAAATTTTTATTGATATTGGTGCATGGTAACCATGACTTTGAAATTTACGTGAACTTTAATTTATGCTAATTAAATGTACACGTGATGTGCACTTGGTATGTACCTCGCTTCACGTGAAAGATAAAAAGATGCGGTTTTCAACATTAGATTCCCCATGTCCATATTAGTCTAAAAACAAATTTTTATTGATATTGGTGCATGGTAACCATGACTTTGAAATTTACGTGAACTTTAATTTATGCTAATTAAATGTACACGTGATGTGCACTTGGTATGTAACTCGCTTCACGTGAAAGATAAAGTGATGCGGTTTTCAAAATTAGATTCCCCATGTCCATATTAGTCTAAAAACAAATTTTTATTGATATTGGTGCATGGTAACCATGACTTTGAAATTTACGTGAACTTTAATTTATGCTAATTAAATGTACACGTGATGTGCACTTGGTATGTAACTCGCTTCACGTGAAAGATAAAGAGATGCGGTTTTTAAAATTTGATTCCCCATGTCCATATTAGTCTAAAAACAAATTTTTATTGATATTGGTTCATGGTAACCATGACTTTGAAATTTACGTGAACTTTAATTTATGCTAATTAAATGTACACGTGATGTGCACTTGGTATGTAACTCGCTTCACGTGAAAGATAAAGTGATGCGGTTTTCAACATTAGATTCCCCATGTCCATATTAGTCTAAAAACAAATTTTTATTGATATTGGTTCATGGTAACCATGACTTTGAAATTTACGTGAACTTTAATTTATGCTAATTAAATGTACACGTGATGTGCACTTGGTATGTAACTCGCTTCACGTGAAAGATAAAGAGATGCGGTTTTCAAAATTTGATTCCCCATGTCCATATTAGTCTAAAAACAAATTTTTATTGATATTGGTTCATGGTAACCATGACTTTGAAATTTACGTGAACTTTAATTTATGCTAATTAAATGTACACGTGATGTGCACTCGGTATGTAACTCGCTTCACGTGGAAGATAAAGAGATGCGGTTTTCAAAATTAGATTCCCCATGTCCATATTAGTCTAAAAACAAATTTTTATTGATATTGGTTCATGGTAACCATGACTTTGAAATTTACGTGAACTTTAATTTATGCTAATTAAATGTACACGTGATGTGCACTTGGTATGTAACTCGCTTCACGTGGAAGATAAAGAGATGCGGTTTTCAAAATTAGATTCCCCATGTCCATATTAGTCTAAAAACAAATTTTTATTGATATTGGTGCATGGTAACCATGACTTTGAAATTTACGTGAACTTTAATTTATGCTAATTAAATGTACACGTGATGTGCACTTGGTATGTAACTCGCTTCACGTGAAAGATAAAAAGATGCGGTTTTCAACATTAGATTCCCCATGTCCATATTAGTCTAAAAACAAATTTTTATTGATATTGGTGCATGGTAACCATGACTTTGAAATTTACGTGAACTTTAATTTATGCTAATTAAATGTACACGTGATGTGCACTTGGTATGTAACTCGCTTCATGTGAAAGATAAAGAGATGCGGTTTTCAAAATTAGATTCCCCATGTACATATTAGTCTAAAAACAAATTTTTATTGATATTGGTTCATGGTAACCATGACTTTGAAATTTACGTGAACTTTAATTTATGCTAATTAAATGTACACGTGATGTGCACTTGGTATGTAACTCGCTTCACGTGGAAGATAAAGAGATGCGGTTTTCAAAATTAGATTCCCCATGTCCATATTAGTCTAAAAACAAATTTTTATTGATACTGGTGCATGGTAACCATGACTTTGAAATTTACGTGAACTTTAATTTATGCTAATTAAATGTACACGTGATGTGCACTTGGTATGTACCTCGCTTCACGTGAAAGATAAAAAGATGCGGTTTTCAACATTAGATTCCCCATGTCCATATTAGTCTAAAAACAAATTTTTATTGATATTGGTGCATGGTAACCATGACTTTGAAATTTACGTGAACTTTAATTTATGCTAATTAAATGTACACGTGATGTGCACTTGGTATGTAACTCGCTTCACGTGAAAGATAAAGTGATGCGGTTTTCAAAATTAGATTCCCCATGTCCATATTAGTCTAAAAACAAATTTTTATTGATATTGGTGCATGGTAACCATGACTTTGAAATTTACGTGAACTTTAATTTATGCTAATTAAATGTACACGTGATGTGCACTTGGTATGTAACTCGCTTCACGTGAAAGATAAAGAGATGCGGTTTTTAAAATTTGATTCCCCATGTCCATATTAGTCTAAAAACAAATTTTTATTGATATTGGTTCATGGTAACCATGACTTTGAAATTTACGTGAACTTTAATTTATGCTAATTAAATGTACACGTGATGTGCACTTGGTATGTAACTCGCTTCACGTGAAAGATAAAGAGATGCGGTTTTCAAAATTTGATTCCCCATGTCCATATTAGTCTAAAAACAAATTTTTATTGATATTGGTTCATGGTAACCATGACTTTGAAATTTACGTGAACTTTAATTTATGCTAATTAAATGTACATGTGATGTGCACTCGGTATGTAACTCGCTTCACGTGGAAGATAAAGAGATGCGGTTTTCAAAATTAGATTCCCCATGTCCATATTAGTCTAAAAACAAATTTTTATTGATATTGGTTCATGGTAACCATGACTTTGAAATTTACGTGAACTTTAATTTATGCTAATTAAATGTACACGTGATGTGCACTTGGTATGTAACTCGCTTCACGTGGAAGATAAAGAGATGCGGTTTTCAAAATTAGATTCCCCATGTCCATATTAGTCTAAAAACAAATTTTTATTGATATTGGTGCATGGTAACCATGACTTTGAAATTTACGTGAACTTTAATTTATGCTAATTAAATGTACACGTGATGTGCACTTGGTATGTAACTCGCTTCACGTGAAAGATAAAAAGATGCGGTTTTCAACATTAGATTCCCCATGTCCATATTAGTCTAAAAACAAATTTTTATTGATATTGGTTCATGGTAACCATGACTTTGAAATTTACGTGAACTTTAATTTATGCTAATTAAATGTACACGTGATGTGCACTTGGTATGTAACTCGCTTCACGTGGAAGATAAAGAGATGCGGTTTTCAAAATTAGATTCCCCATGTCCATATTAGTCTAAAAACAAATTTTTATTGATATTGGTGCATGGTAACCATGACTTTGAAATTTACGTGAACTTTAATTTATGCTAATTAAATGTACACGTGATGTGCACTTGGTATGTAACTCGCTTCACGTGAAAGATAAAGAGATGCGGTTTTCAAAATTAGATTCCCCATGTCCATATTAGTCTAAAAACAAATTTTTATTGATATTGGTGCATGGTAACCATGACTTTGAAATTTACGTGAACTTTAATTTATGCTAATTAAATGTACACGTGATGTGCACTTGGTATGTAACTCGCTTCACGTGAAAGATAAAGAGATGCGGTTTTCAAAATTAGATTCCCCATGTACATATTAGTCTAAAAACAAATTTTTATTGATATTGGTTCATGGTAACCATGACTTTGAAATTTACGTGAACTTTAATTTATGCTAATTAAATGTACACGTGATGTGCACTTGGTATGTAACTCGCTTCACGTGGAAGATAAAGAGATGCGGTTTTCAAAATTAGATTCCCCATGTCCATATTAGTCTAAAAACAAATTTTTATTGATATTGGTGCATGGTAACCATGACTTTGAAATTTACGTGAACTTTAATTTATGCTAATTAAATGTACACGTGATGTGCACTTGGTATGTACCTCGCTTCACGTGAAAGATAAAAAGATGCGGTTTTCAACATTAGATTCCCCATGTCCATATTAGTCTAAAAACAAATTTTTATTGATATTGGTGCATGGTAACCATGACTTTGAAATTTACGTGAACTTTAATTTATGCTAATTAAATGTACACGTGATGTGCACTTGGTATGTAACTCGCTTCACGTGAAAGATAAAAAGATGCGGTTTTCAACATTAGATTCCCCATGTCCATATTAGTCTAAAAACAAATTTTTATTGATATTGGTTCATGGTAACCATGACTTTGAAATTTACGTGAACTTTAATTTATGCTAATTAAATGTACACGTGATGTGCACTTGGTATGTAACTCGCTTCACGTGAAAGATAAAGTGATGCGGTTTTCAACATTAGATTCCCCATGTCCATATTAGTCTAAAAACAAATTTTTATTGATATTGGTTCATGGTAACCATGACTTTGAAATTTACGTGAACTTTAATTTATGCTAATTAAATGTACACGTGATGTGCACTTGGTATGTAACTCGCTTCACGTGAAAGATAAAGAGATGCGGTTTTCAAAATTTGATTCCCCATGTCCATATTAGTCTAAAAACAAATTTTTATTGATATTGGTTCATGGTAACCATGACTTTGAAATTTACGTGAACTTTAATTTATGCTAATTAAATGTACATGTGATGTGCACTCGGTATGTAACTCGCTTCACGTGGAAGATAAAGAGATGCGGTTTTCAAAATTAGATTCCCCATGTCCATATTAGTCTAAAAACAAATTTTTATTGATATTGGTTCATGGTAACCATGACTTTGAAATTTACGTGAACTTTAATTTATGCTAATTAAATGTACACGTGATGTGCACTTGGTATGTAACTCGCTTCACGTGGAAGATAAAGAGATGCGGTTTTCAACATTAGATTCCCCATGTCCATATTAGTCTAAAAACAAATTTTTATTGATATTGGTGCATGGTAACCATGACTTTGAAATTTACGTGAACTTTAATTTATGCTAATTAAATGTACACGTGATGTGCACTTGGTATGTAACTCGCTTCACGTGAAAGATAAAAAGATGCGGTTTTCAACATTAGATTCCCCATGTCCATATTAGTCTAAAAACAAATTTTTATTGATATTGGTGCATGGTAACCATGACTTTGAAATTTACGTGAACTTTAATTTATGCTAATTAAATGTACACGTGATGTGCACTTGGTATGTAACTCGCTTCACGTGAAAGATAAAGAGATGCGGTTTTCAAAATTAGATTCCCCATGTACATATTAGTCTAAAAACAAATTTTTATTGATATTGGTTCATGGTAACCATGACTTTGAAATTTACGTGAACTTTAATTTATGCTAATTAAATGTACACGTGATGTGCACTTGGTATGTAACTCGCTTCACGTGGAAGATAAAGAGATGCGGTTTTCAACATTAGATTCCCCATGTCCATATTAGTCTAAAAACAAATTTTTATTGATATTGGTGCATGGTAACCATGACTTTGAAATTTACGTGAACTTTAATTTATGCTAATTAAATGTACACGTGATGTGCACTTGGTATGTAACTCGCTTCACGTGAAAGATAAAAAGATGCGGTTTTCAACATTAGATTCCCCATGTCCATATTAGTCTAAAAACAAATTTTTATTGATATTGGTGCATGGTAACCATGACTTTGAAATTTACGTGAACTTTAATTTATGCTAATTAAATGTACACGTGATGTGCACTTGGTATGTAACTCGCTTCACGTGAAAGATAAAGAGATGCGGTTTTCAAAATTAGATTCCCCATGTACATATTAGTCTAAAAACAAATTTTTATTGATATTGGTTCATGGTAACCATGACTTTGAAATTTACGTGAACTTTAATTTATGCTAATTAAATGTACACGTGATGTGCACTTGGTATGTAACTCGCTTCACGTGGAAGATAAAGAGATGCGGTTTTCAAAATTAGATTCCCCATGTCCATATTAGTCTAAAAACAAATTTTTATTGATATTGGTGCATGGTAACCATGACTTTGAAATTTACGTGAACTTTAATTTATGCTAATTAAATGTACACGTGATGTGCACTTGGTATGTAACTCGCTTCACGTGAAAGATAAAGAGATGCGGTTTTCAAAATTAGATTCCCCATGTCCATATTAGTCTAAAAACAAATTTTTATTGATATTGGTGCATGGTAACCATGACTTTGAAATTTACGTGAACTTTAATTTATGCTAATTAAATGTACACGTGATGTGCACTTGGTATGTAACTCGCTTCACGTGAAAGATAAAGTTATGCGGTTTTCAAAATCAGATTCCCCATGTCCATATTAGTCTAAAAACAGATTTTTATTGATATTGGTTCATGGTAACCATGACTTTGAAATTTACGTGAACTTTAATTTATGCTAATTAAATGTACACGTGATGTGCACTTGGTATGTAACTCGCTTCACGTGAAAGATAAAGAGATGCGGTTTTCAAAATTTGATTCCCCATGTCCATATTAGGCTAAAAACAAATTTTTATTGATATTGGTTCATGGTAACCATGACTTTGAAATTTACGTGAACTTTAATTTATGCTAATTAAATGTACACGTGATGTGCACTTGGTATGTAACTCGCTTCACGTGGAAGATAAAGAGATGCGGTTTTCAAAATTAGATTCCCCATGTCCATATTAGTCTAAAAACAAATTTTTATTGATATTGGTTCATGGTAACCATGACTTTGAAATTTACGTGAACTTTAATTTATGCTAATTAAATGTACACGTGATGTGCACTTGGTATGTAACTCGCTTCACGTGAAAGATAAAAAGATGCGGTTTTCAACATTAGATTCCCCATGTCCATATTAGTCTAAAAACAAATTTTTATTGATATTGGTGCATGGTAACCATGACTTTGAAATTTACGTGAACTTTAATTTATGCTAATTAAATGTACACGTGATGTGCACTTGGTATGTAACTCGCTTCACGTGAAAGATAAAGTGATGCGGTTTTCAAAATTAGATTCCCCATGTCCATATTAGTCTAAAAACAAATTTTTATTGATATTGGTTCATGGTAACCATGACTTTGAAATTTACGTGAACTTTAATTTATGCTAATTAAATGTACACGTGATGTGCACTTGGTATGTAACTCGCTTCACGTGAAAGATAAAGAGATGCGGTTTTCAAAATTTGATTCCCCATGTCCATATTAGTCTAAAAACAAATTTTTATTGATATTGGTTCATGGTAACCATGACTTTGAAATTTACGTGAACTTTAATTTATGCTAATTAAATGTACACGTGATGTGCACTTGGTATGTAACTCGCTTCACGTGAAAGATAAAGAGATGCGGTTTTCAACATTAGATTCCCCATGTCCATATTAGTCTAAAAACAAATTTTTATTGATATTGGTGCATGGTAACCATGACTTTGAAATTTACGTGAACTTTAATTTATGCTAATTAAATGTGCACGTGATGTGCACTTGGTATGTAACTCGCTTCACGTGGAAGATAAAGAGATGCGGTTTTCAAAATTAGATTCCCCATGTCCATATTAGTCTAAAAACAAATTTTTATTGATATTGGTGCATGGTAACCATGACTTTGAAATTTACGTGAACTTTAATTTATGCTAATTAAATGTACACGTGATGTGCACTTGGTATGTAACTCGCTTCACGTGAAAGATAAAAAGATGCGGTTTTCAACATTAGATTCCCCATGTCCATATTAGTCTAAAAACAAATTTTTATTGATATTGGTGCATGGTAACCATGACTTTGAAATTTACGTGAACTTTAATTTATGCTAATTAAATGTACACGTGATGTGCACTTGGTATGTAACTCGCTTCACGTGAAAGATAAAGTGATGCGGTTTTCAAAATTAGATTCCCCATGTCCATATTAGTCTAAAAACAAATTTTTATTGATATTGGTTCATGGTAACCATGACTTTGAAATTTACGTGAACTTTAATTTATGCTAATTAAATGTACACGTGATGTGCACTTGGTATGTAACTCGCTTCACGTGAAAGATAAAGAGATGCGGTTTTCAAAATTTGATTCCCCATGTCCATATTAGTCTAAAAACAAATTTTTATTGATATTGGTTCATGGTAACCATGACTTTGAAATTTACGTGAACTTTAATTTATGCTAATTAAATGTACACGTGATGTGCACTTGGTATGTAACTCGCTTCACGTGAAAGATAAAGAAATGCGGTTTTCAAAATTAGATTCCCCATGTCCATATTAGTCTAAAAACAAATTTTTATTGATATTGGTTCATGGTAACCATGACTTTGAAATTTACGTGAACTTTAATTTATGCTAATTAATTGTACACGTGATGTGCACTTGGTATGTAACTCGCTTCACGTGAAAGATAAAGAGATGCGGTTTTCAAAATTAGATTCCCCATGTACATATTAGTCTAAAAACAAATTTTTATTGATATTGGTTCATGGTAACCATGACTTTGAAATTTACGTGAACTTTAATTTATGCTAATTAAATGTACACGTGATGTGCACTTGGTATGTAACTCGCTTCACGTGAAAGATAAAGAGATGCGGTTTTCAACATTAGATTCCCCATGTCCATATTAGTCTAAAAACAAATTTTTATTGATATTGGTGCATGGTAACCATGACTTTGAAATTTACGTGAACTTTAATTTATGCTAATTAAATGTGCACGTGATGTGCACTTGGTATGTAACTCGCTTCACGTGAAAGATAAAGAGATGCGGTTTTCAAAATTAGATTCCCCATGTCCATATTAGTCTAAAAACAAATTTTTATTGATATTGGTGCATGGTAACCATGACTTTGAAATTTACGTGAACTTTAATTTATGCTAATTAAATGTGCACGTGATGTGCACTTGGTATGTAACTCGCTTCACGTGAAAGATAAAAAGATGCGGTTTTCAACATTAGATTCCCCATGTCCATATTAGTCTAAAAACAAATTTTTATTGATATTGGTGCATGGTAACCATGACTTTGAAATTTACGTGAACTTTAATTTATGCTAATTAAATGTACACGTGATGTGCACTTGGTATGTAACTCGCTTCACGTGAAAGATAAAGTGATGCGGTTTTCAAAATTAGATTCCCCATGTCCATATTAGTCTAAAAACAAATTTTTATTGATATTGGTTCATGGTAACCATGACTTTGAAATTTACGTGAACTTTAATTTATGCTAATTAAATGTACACGTGATGTGCACTTGGTATGTAACTCGCTTCACGTGAAAGATAAAGAGATGCGGTTTTCAAAATTTGATTCCCCATGTCCATATTAGTCTAAAAACAAATTTTTATTGATATTGGTTCATGGTAACCATGACTTTGAAATTTACGTGAACTTTAATTTATGCTAATTAAATGTACACGTGATGTGCACTTGGTATGTAACTCGCTTCACGTGAAAGATAAAGAAATGCGGTTTTCAAAATTAGATTCCCCATGTCCATATTAGTCTAAAAACAAATTTTTATTGATATTGGTTCATGGTAACCATGACTTTGAAATTTACGTGAACTTTAATTTATGCTAATTAATTGTACACGTGATGTGCACTTGGTATGTAACTCGCTTCACGTGAAAGATAAAGAGATGCGGTTTTCAAAATTAGATTCCCCATGTACATATTAGTCTAAAAACAAATTTTTATTGATATTGGTTCATGGTAACCATGACTTTGAAATTTACGTGAACTTTAATTTATGCTAATTAAATGTACACGTGATGTGCACTTGGTATGTAACTCGCTTCACGTGAAAGATAAAGAGATGCGGTTTTCAACATTAGATTCCCCATGTCCATATTAGTCTAAAAACAAATTTTTATTGATATTGGTGCATGGTAACCATGACTTTGAAATTTACGTGAACTTTAATTTATGCTAATTAAATGTGCACGTGATGTGCACTTGGTATGTAACTCGCTTCACGTGAAAGATAAAGAGATGCGGTTTTCAAAATTAGATTCCCCATGTCCATATTAGTCTAAAAACAAATTTTTATTGATATTGGTGCATGGTAACCATGACTTTGAAATTTACGTGAACTTTAATTTATGCTAATTAAATGTACACGTGATGTGCACTTGGTATGTAACTCGCTTCACGTGGAAGATAAAGAGATGCGGTTTTCAAAATTAGATTCCCCATGTCCATATTAGTCTAAAAACAAATTTTTATTGATTTTGGTGCATGGTAACCATGACTTTGAAATTTACGTGAACTTTAATTTATGCTAATTAAATGTACACGTGATGTGCACTTGGTATGTAACTCGCTTCACGTGAAAGATAAAGAGATGCGGTTTTCAAAATTAGATTCCCCATGTCCATATTAGTCTAAAAACAAATTTTTATTGATATTGGTTCATGGTAACCATGACTTTGAAATTTACGTGAACTTTAATTTATGCTAATTAAATGTACACGTGATGTGCACTTGGTATGTAACTCGCTTCACGTGAAAGATAAAGAGATGCGGTTTTCAAAATTAGATTCCCCATGTCCATATTAGTCTAAAAACAAATTTTTATTGATATTGGTGCATGGTAACCATGACTTTGAAATTTACGTGAACTTTAATTTATGCTAATTAATTGTACACGTGATGTGCACTTGGTATGTAACTCGCTTCACGTGGAAGATAAAGAGATGCGGTTTTCAAAATTAGATTCCCCATGTCCATATTAGTCTAAAAACAAATTTTTATTGATTTTGGTGCATGGTAACCATGACTTTGAAATTTACGTGAACTTTAATTTATGCTAATTAAATGTACACGTGATGTGCACTTGGTATGTAACTCGCTTCACGTGAAAGATAAAGAGATGCGGTTTTCAAAATTAGATTCCCCATGTCCATATTAGTCTAAAAACAAATTTTTATTGATTTTGGTGCATGGTAACCATGACTTTGAAATTTACGTGAACTTTAATTTATGCTAATTAAATGTACACGTGATGTGCACTTGGTATGTAACTCGCTTCACGTGAAAGATAAAGAGATGCGGTTTTCAAAATTAGATTCCCCATGTCCATATTAGTCTAAAAACAAATTTTTATTGATATTGGTTCATGGTAACCATGACTTTGAAATTTACGTGAACTTTAATTTATGCTAATTAAATGTACACGTGATGTGCACTTGGTATGTAACTCGCTTCACGTGAAAGATAAAGAGATGCGGTTTTCAAAATTAGATTCCCCATGTCCATATTAGTCTAAAAACAAATTTTTATTGATATTGGTGCATGGTAACCATGACTTTGAAATTTACGTGAACTTTAATTTATGCTAATTAATTGTACACGTGATGTGCACTTGGTATGTAACTCGCTTCACGTGAAAGATAAAGAGATGCGGTTTTCAAAATTAGATTCCCCATGTACATATTAGTCTAAAAACAAATTTTTATTGATATTGGTTCATGGTAACCATGACTTTGAAATTTACGTGAACTTTAATTTATGCTAATTAAATGTACACGTGATGTGCACTTGGTATGTAACTCGCTTCACGTGAAAGATAAAGAGATGCGGTTTTCAACATTAGATTCCCCATGTCCATATTAGTCTAAAAACAAATTTTTATTGATATTGGTGCATGGTAACCATGACTTTGAAATTTACGTGAACTTTAATTTATGCTAATTAAATGTGCACGTGATGTGCACTTGGTATGTAACTCGCTTCACGTGAAAGATAAAGAGATGCGGTTTTCAAAATTAGATTCCCCATGTCCATATTAGTCTAAAAACAAATTTTTATTGATATTGGTGCATGGTAACCATGACTTTGAAATTTACGTGAACTTTAATTTATGCTAATTAAATGTACACGTGATGTGCACTTGGTATGTAACTCGCTTCACGTGGAAGATAAAGAGATGCGGTTTTCAAAATTAGATTCCCCATGTCCATATTAGTCTAAAAACAAATTTTTATTGATTTTGGTGCATGGTAACCATGACTTTGAAATTTACGTGAACTTTAATTTATGCTAATTAAATGTACACGTGATGTGCACTTGGTATGTAACTCGCTTCACGTGAAAGATAAAGAGATGCGGTTTTCAAAATTAGATTCCCCATGTCCATATTAGTCTAAAAACAAATTTTTATTGATATTGGTTCATGGTAACCATGACTTTGAAATTTACGTGAACTTTAATTTATGCTAATTAAATGTACACGTGATGTGCACTTGGTATGTAACTCGCTTCACGTAAAATATAAAGAGATGCGGTTCTCAAAATTAGATTCCCCATGTCCATATTAGTCTAAAAACAAATTTTTATTGATATTGGTTCATGGTAACCATGACTTTGAAATTTACGTGAACTTTAATTTATGCTAATTAAATGTACACGTGATGTGCACTTGGTATGTAACTCGCTTCACGTGAAATATAAAGAGATGCGGTTTTCAAAATTAGATTCCCCATGTCCATATTAGTCTAAAAACAAATTTTTATTGATATTGGTGCATGGTAACCATGACTTTGAAATTTACGTGAACTTTAATTTATGCTAATTAAATGTACACGTGATGTGCACTTGGTATGTAACTCGCTTCACGTGGAAGATAAAGAGATGCGGTTTTCAAAATTAGATTCCCCATGTCCATATTAGTCTAAAAACAAATTTTTATTGATTTTGGTGCATGGTAACCATGACTTTGAAATTTACGTGAACTTTAATTTATGCTAATTAAATGTACACGTGATGTGCACTTGGTATGTAACTCGCTTCACGTGAAAGATAAAGAGATGCGGTTTTCAAAATTAGATTCCCCATGTCCATATTAGTCTAAAAACAAATTTTTATTGATATTGGTTCATGGTAACCATGACTTTGAAATTTACGTGAACTTTAATTTATGCTAATTAAATGTACACGTGATGTGCACTTGGTATGTAACTCGCTTCACGTGGAAGATAAAGAGATGCGGTTTTCAAAATTAGATTCCCCATGTCCATATTAGTCTAAAAACAAATTTTTATTGATTTTGGTGCATGGTAACCATGACTTTGAAATTTACGTGAACTTTAATTTATGCTAATTAAATGTACACGTGATGTGCACTTGGTATGTAACTCGCTTCACGTGAAAGATAAAGAGATGCGGTTTTCAAAATTAGATTCCCCATGTCCATATTAGTCTAAAAACAAATTTTTATTGATATTGGTTCATGGTAACCATGACTTTGAAATTTACGTGAACTTTAATTTATGCTAATTAAATGTACACGTGATGTGCACTTGGTATGTAACTCGCTTCACGTGAAAGATAAAGAGATGCGGTTTTCAAAATTAGATTCCCCATGTCCATATTAGTCTAAAAACAAATTTTTATTGATATTGGTGCATGGTAACCATGACTTTGAAATTTACGTGAACTTTAATTTATGCTAATTAAATGTACACGTGATGTGCACTTGATATGTAACTCGCTTCACGTGAAAGATAAAGAGATGCGGTTTTCAAAATTAGATTCCCCATGTCCATATTAGTCTAAAAACAAATTTTTATTGATATTGGTTAATGGTAACCATGACTTTGAAATTTACGTGAACTTTAATTTATGCTAATTAAATGTACACGTGATGTGCACTTGGTATGTAACTCGCTTCACGTGAAAGATAAAGAAATGCGGTTTTCAAAATTAGATTCCCCATGTACATATTAGTCTAAAAACAAATTTTTATTGATATTGGTGCATGGTAACCATGACTTTGAAATTTACGTGAACTTTAATTTATGCTAATTAAATGTACACGTGATGTGCACTTGGTATGTAGCTCGCTTCACGTGAAAGATAAAGAAATGCGGTTTTCAAAATTAGATTCCCCATGTACATATTAGTCTAAAAACAAATTTTTATTGATATTGGTTCATGGTAACCATGACTTTGAAATTTACGTGAACTTTAATTTATGCTAATTAAATGTACACGTGATGTGCACTTGGTATGTAACTCGCTTCACGTGCAAGATAAAGAGATGCGGTTTTCAAAATTAGATTCCCCATGTCCATATTAGTCTAAAAACAAATTTTTATTGATATTGGTGCATGGTAACCATGACTTTGAAATTTACGTGAACTTTAATTTATGCTAATTAAATGTACACGTGATGTGCACTTGGTATGTAACTCGCTTCACGTGAAAGATAAAGAGATGCGGTTTTCAAAATTAGATTCCCCATGTCCATATTAGTCTAAAAACAAATTTTTATTGATATTGGTTCATGGTAACCATGACTTTGAAATTTACGTGAACTTTAATTTATGCTAATTAAATGTACACGTGATGTGCACTTGGTATGTAACTCGCTTCACGTGAAATATAAAGAGATGCGGTTTTCAAAATTAGATTCCCCATGTCCATATTAGTCTAAAAACAAATTTTTATTGATATTGGTGCATGGTAACCATGACTTTGAAATTTACGTGAACTTTAATTTATGCTAATTAAATGTACACGTGATGTGCACTTGGTATGTAACTCGCTTCACGTGAAAGATAAAAAGATGCGGTTTTCAACATTAGATTCCCCATGTCCATATTAGTCTAAAAACAAATTTTTATTGATATTGGTTCATGGTAACCATGACTTTGAAATTTACGTGAACTTTAATTTATGCTAATTAAATGTACACGTGATGTGCACTTGGTATGTAACTCGCTTCACGTGAAAGATAAAGAAATGCGGTTTTCAAAATTAGATTCCCCATGTCCATATTAGTCTAAAAACAAATTTTTATTGATATTGGTGCATGGTAACCATGACTTTGAAATTTACGTGAACTTTAATTTATGCTAATTAAATGTACACGTGATGTGCACTTGGTATGTAACTCGCTTCACGTGAAAGATAAAGAGATGCGGTTTTCAAAATTAGATTCCCCATGTCCATATTAGTCTAAAAACAAATTTTTATTGATATTGGTTCATGGTAACCATGACTTTGAAATTTACGTGAACTTTAATTTATGCTAATTAAATGTACACGTGATGTGCACTTGGTATGTAACTCGCTTCACGTGAAATATAAAGAGATGCGGTTTTCAAAATTAGATTCCCCATGTCCATATTAGTCTAAAAACAAATTTTTATTGATATTGGTGCATGGTAACCATGACTTTGAAATTTACGTGAACTTTAATTTATGCTAATTAAATGTACACGTGATGTGCACTTGGTATGTAACTCGCTTCACGTGGAAGATAAAGAGATGCGGTTTTCAAAATTAGATTCCCCATGTCCATATTAGTCTAAAAACAAATTTTTATTGATTTTGGTGCATGGTAACCATGACTTTGAAATTTACGTGAACTTTAATTTATGCTAATTAAATGTACACGTGATGTGCACTTGGTATGTAACTCGCTTCACGTGAAAGATAAAGAGATGCGGTTTTCAAAATTAGATTCCCCATGTCCATATTAGTCTAAAAACAAATTTTTATTGATATTGGTTCATGGTAACCATGACTTTGAAATTTACGTGAACTTTAATTTATGCTAATTAAATGTACACGTGATGTGCACTTGGTATGTAACTCGCTTCACGTGAAATATAAAGAGATGCGGTTCTCAAAATTAGATTCCCCATGTCCATATTAGTCTAAAAACAAATTTTTATTGATATTGGTTCATGGTAACCATGACTTTGAAATTTACGTGAACTTTAATTTATGCTAATTAAATGTACACGTGATGTGCACTTGGTATGTAACTCGCTTCACGTGAAATATAAAGAGATGCGGTTTTCAAAATTAGATTCCCCATGTCCATATTAGTCTAAAAACAAATTTTTATTGATATTGGTGCATGGTAACCATGACTTTGAAATTTACGTGAACTTTAATTTATGCTAATTAAATGTACACGTGATGTGCACTTGGTATGTAACTCGCTTCACGTGGAAGATAAAGAGATGCGGTTTTCAAAATTAGATTCCCCATGTCCATATTAGTCTAAAAACAAATTTTTATTGATTTTGGTGCATGGTAACCATGACTTTGAAATTTACGTGAACTTTAATTTATGCTAATTAAATGTACACGTGATGTGCACTTGGTATGTAACTCGCTTCACGTGAAAGATAAAGAGATGCGGTTTTCAAAATTAGATTCCCCATGTCCATATTAGTCTAAAAACAAATTTTTATTGATATTGGTGCATGGTAACCATGACTTTGAAATTTACGTGAACTTTAATTTATGCTAATTAAATGTACACGTGATGTGCACTTGGTATGTAACTCGCTTCACGTGAAAGATAAAGAGATGCGGTTTTCAAAATTAGATTCCCCATGTCCATATTAGTCTAAAAACAAATTTTTATTGATATTGGTTAATGGTAACCATGACTTTGAAATTTACGTGAACTTTAATTTATGCTAATTAAATGTACACGTGATGTGCACTTGGTATGTAACTCGCTTCACGTGAAAGATAAAGAAATGCGGTTTTCAAAATTAGATTCCCCATGTACATATTAGTCTAAAAACAAATTTTTATTGATATTGGTGCATGGTAACCATGACTTTGAAATTTACGTGAACTTTAATTTATGCTAATTAAATGTACACGTGATGTGCACTTGGTATGTAACTCGCTTCACGTGAAAGATAAAGAAATGCGGTTTTCAAAATTAGATTCCCCATGTACATATTAGTCTAAAAACAAATTTTTATTGATATTGGTTCATGGTAACCATGACTTTGAAATTTACGTGAACTTTAATTTATGCTAATTAAATGTACACGTGATGTGCACTTGGTATGTAACTCGCTTCACGTGCAAGATAAAGAGATGCGGTTTTCAAAATTAGATTCCCCATGTCCATATTAGTCTAAAAACAAATTTTTATTGATATTGGTGCATGGTAACCATGACTTTGAAATTTACGTGAACTTTAATTTATGCTAATTAAATGTACACGTGATGTGCACTTGGTATGTAACTCGCTTCACGTGAAAGATAAAGAGATGCGGTTTTCAAAATTAGATTCCCCATGTCCATATTAGTCTAAAAACAAATTTTTATTGATATTGGTTCATGGTAACCATGACTTTGAAATTTACGTGAACTTTAATTTATGCTAATTAAATGTACACGTGATGTGCACTTGGTATGTAACTCGCTTCACGTGAAATATAAAGAGATGCGGTTTTCAAAATTAGATTCCCCATGTCCATATTAGTCTAAAAACAAATTTTTATTGATATTGGTGCATGGTAACCATGACTTTGAAATTTACGTGAACTTTAATTTATGCTAATTAAATGTACACGTGATGTGCACTTGGTATGTAACTCGCTTCACGTGAAAGATAAAAAGATGCGGTTTTCAACATTAGATTCCCCATGTCCATATTAGTCTAAAAACAAATTTTTATTGATATTGGTTCATGGTAACCATGACTTTGAAATTTACGTGAACTTTAATTTATGCTAATTAAATGTACACGTGATGTGCACTTGGTATGTAACTCGCTTCACGTGAAAGATAAAGAAATGCGGTTTTCAAAATTAGATTCCCCATGTCCATATTAGTCTAAAAACAAATTTTTATTGATATTGGTGCATGGTAACCATGACTTTGAAATTTACGTGAACTTTAATTTATGCTAATTAAATGTACACGTGATGTGCACTTGGTATGTAACTCGCTTCACGTGAAAGATAAAGAGATGCGGTTTTCAAAATTAGATTCCCCATGTCCATATTAGTCTAAAAACAAATTTTTATTGATATTGGTTCATGGTAACCATGACTTTGAAATTTACGTGAACTTTAATTTATGCTAATTAAATGTACACGTGATGTGCACTTGGTATGTAACTCGCTTCACGTGAAATATAAAGAGATGCGGTTTCCAAAATTAGATTCCCCATGTCCATATTAGTCTAAAAACAAATTTTTATTGATATTGGTGCATGGTAACCATGACTTTGAAATTTACGTGAACTTTAATTTATGCTAATTAAATGTACACGTGATGTGCACTTGGTATGTAACTCGCTTCACGTGAAAGATAAAAAGATGCGGTTTTCAACATTAGATTCCCCATGTCCATATTAGTCTAAAAACAAATTTTTATTGATATTGGTGCATGGTAACCATGACTTTGAAATTTACGTGAACTTTAATTTATGCTAATTAAATGTACACGTGATGTGCACTTGGTATGTAACTCGCTTCACGTGAAAGATAAAGTGATGCGGTTTTCAAAATTAGATTCCCCATGTCCATATTAGTCTAAAAACAAATTTTTATTGATATTGGTTCATGGTAACCATGACTTTGAAATTTACGTGAACTTTAATTTATGCTAATTAAATGTACACGTGATGTGCACTTGGTATGTAACTCGCTTCACGTGAAAGATAAAGAGATGCGGTTTTCAAAATTTGATTCCCCATGTCCATATTAGTCTAAAAACAAATTTTTATTGATATTGGTTCATGGTAACCATGACTTTGAAATTTACGTGAACTTTAATTTATGCTAATTAAATGTACACGTGATGTGCACTTGGTATGTAACTCGCTTCACGTGGAAGATAAAGAGATGCGGTTTTCAAAATTAGATTCCCCATGTCCATATTAGTCTAAAAACAAATTTTTATTGATATTGGTTCATGGTAACCATGACTTTGAAATTTACGTGAACTTTAATTTATGCTAATTAAATGTACACGTGATGTGCACTTGGTATGTAACTCGCTTCACGTGAAAGATAAAGAGATGCGGTTTTCAAAATTTGATTCCCCATGTCCATATTAGTCTAAAAACAAATTTTTATTGATATTGGTTCATGGTAACCATGACTTTGAAATTTACGTGAACTTTAATTTATGCTAATTAAATGTACACGTGATGTGCACTTGGTATGTAACTCGCTTCACGTGGAAGATAAAGAAATGCGGTTTTCAAAATTAGATTCCCCATGTCCATATTAGTCTAAAAACAAATTTTTATTGATATTGGTTCATGGTAACCATGACTTTGAAATTTACGTGAACTTTAATTTATGCTAATTAAATGTACACGTGATGTGCACTTGGTATGTAACTCGCTTCACGTGAAAGATAAAGAGATGCGGTTTTCAAAATTAGATTCCCCATGTCCATATTAGTCTAAAAACAAATTTTTATTGATATTGGTTCATGGTAACCATGACTTTGAAATTTACGTGAACTTTAATTTATGCTAATTAAATGTACACGTGATGTGCACTTGGTATGTAACTCGCTTCACGTGAAAGATAAAAAGATGCGGTTTTCAACATTAGATTCCCCATGTCCATATTAGTCTAAAAACAAATTTTTATTGATATTGGTGCATGGTAACCATGACTTTGAAATTTACGTGAACTTTAATTTATGCTAATTAAATGTACACGTGATGTGCACTTGGTATGTAACTCGCTTCACGTGAAAGATAAAGTGATGCGGTTTTCAAAATTAGATTCCCCATGTCCATATTAGTCTAAAAACAAATTTTTATTGATATTGGTTCATGGTAACCATGACTTTGAAATTTACGTGAACTTTAATTTATGCTAATTAAATGTACACGTGATGTGCACTTGGTATGTAACTCGCTTCACGTGAAAGATAAAGAGATGCGGTTTTCAAAATTTGATTCCCCATGTCCATATTAGTCTAAAAACAAATTTTTATTGATATTGGTTCATGGTAACCATGACTTTGAAATTTACGTGAACTTTAATTTATGCTAATTAAATGTACACGTGATGTGCACTTGGTATGTAACTCGCTTCACGTGAAAGATAAAGAAATGCGGTTTTCAAAATTAGATTCCCCATGTCCATATTAGTCTAAAAACAAATTTTTATTGATATTGGTTCATGGTAACCATGACTTTGAAATTTACGTGAACTTTAATTTATGCTAATTAATTGTACACGTGATGTGCACTTGGTATGTAACTCGCTTCACGTGAAAGATAAAGAGATGCGGTTTTCAAAATTAGATTCCCCATGTACATATTAGTCTAAAAACAAATTTTTATTGATATTGGTTCATGGTAACCATGACTTTGAAATTTACGTGAACTTTAATTTATGCTAATTAAATGTACACGTGATGTGCACTTGGTATGTAACTCGCTTCACGTGAAAGATAAAGAGATGCGGTTTTCAACATTAGATTCCCCATGTCCATATTAGTCTAAAAACAAATTTTTATTGATATTGGTGCATGGTAACCATGACTTTGAAATTTACGTGAACTTTAATTTATGCTAATTAAATGTGCACGTGATGTGCACTTGGTATGTAACTCGCTTCACGTGAAAGATAAAGAGATGCGGTTTTCAAAATTAGATTCCCCATGTCCATATTAGTCTAAAAACAAATTTTTATTGATATTGGTGCATGGTAACCATGACTTTGAAATTTACGTGAACTTTAATTTATGCTAATTAAATGTACACGTGATGTGCACTTGGTATGTAACTCGCTTCACGTGAAAGATAAAGAGATGCGGTTTTCAAAATTAGATTCCCCATGTCCATATTAGTCTAAAAACAAATTTTTATTGATATTGGTTAATGGTAACCATGACTTTGAAATTTACGTGAACTTTAATTTATGCTAATTAAATGTACACGTGATGTGCACTTGATATGTAACTCGTTTCACGTGAAAGATAAAGAGATGCGGTTTTCAAAATTAGATTCCCCATGTCCATATAAGTCTAAAAACAGATTTTTATTGATATTGGTGCATGGTAACCATGACTTTGAAATTTACGTGAACTTTAATTTATGCTAATTAAATGTACACGTGATGTGCACTTGGTATGTAACTCGCTTCACGTGAAAGATAAAGAAATGCGGTTTTCAAAATTAGATTCCCCATGTACATATTAGTCTAAAAACAAATTTTTATTGATATTGGTGCATGGTAACCATGACTTTGAAATTTACGTGAACTTTAATTTATGCTAATTAAATGTACACGTGATGTGCGCTTGGTATGTAACTCGCTTCACGTGAAAGATAAAGAAATGCGGTTTTCAAAATTAGATTCCCCATGTACATATTAGTCTAAAAACAAATTTTTATTGATATTGGTTCATGGTAACCATGACTTTGAAATTTACGTGAACTTTAATTTATGCTAATTAAATGTACACGTGATGTGCACTTGGTATGTAACTCGCTTCACGTGAAAGATAAAGAGATGCGGTTTTCAAAATTTGATTCCCCATGTCCATATTAGTCTAAAAACAAATTTTTATTGATATTGGTTCATGGTAACCATGACTTTGAAATTTACGTGAACTTTAATTTATGCTAATTAAATGTACACGTGATGTGCACTTGGTATGTAACTCGCTTCACGTGGAAGATAAAGAAATGCGGTTTTCAAAATTAGATTCGTCATGTCCATATTAGTCTAAAAACAAATTTTTATTGATATTGGTTCATGGTAACCATGACTTTGAAATTTACGTGAACTTTAATTTATGCTAATTAAATGTACACGTGATGTGCACTTGGTATGTAACTCGCTTCACGTGGAAGATAAAGAGATGCGGTTTTCAAAATTAGATTCCCCATGTCCATATTAGTCTAAAAACAAATTTTTATTGATATTGGTTCATGGTAACCATGACTTTGAAATTTACGTGAACTTTAATTTATGCTAATTAAATGTACACGTGATGTGCACTTGGTATGTAACTCGCTTCACGTGAAAGATAAAAAGATGCGGTTTTCAACATTAGATTCCCCATGTCCATATTAGTCTAAAAACAAATTTTTATTGATATTGGTGCATGGTAACCATGACTTTGAAATTTACGTGAACTTTAATTTATGCTAATTAAATGTACACGTGATGTGCACTTGGTATGTAACTCGCTTCACGTGAAAGATAAAGAGATGCGGTTTTCAAAATTTGATTCCCCATGTCCATATTAGTCTAAAAACAAATTTTTATTGATATTGGTTCATGGTAACCATGACTTTGAAATTTACGTGAACTTTAATTTATGCTAATTAAATGTACACGTGATGTGCACTTGGTATGTAACTCGCTTCACGTGGAAGATAAAGAAATGCGGTTTTCAAAATTAGATTCTTCATGTCCATATTAGTCTAAAAACAAATTTTTATTGATATTGGTTCATGGTAACCATGACTTTGAAATTTACGTGAACTTTAATTTATGCTAATTAAATGTACACGTGATGTGCACTTGGTATGTAACTCGCTTCACGTGGAAGATAAAGAGATGCGGTTTTCAAAATTAGATTCCCCATGTCCATATTAGTCTAAAAACAAATTTTTATTGATATTGGTTCATGGTAACCATGACTTTGAAATTTACGTGAACTTTAATTTATGCTAATTAAATGTACACGTGATGTGCACTTGGTATGTAACTCGCTTCACGTGAAAGATAAAGAAATGCGGTTTTCAAAATTAGATTCCCCATGTACATATTAGTCTAAAAACAAATTTTTATTGATATTGGTGCATGGTAACCATGACTTTGAAATTTACGTGAACTTTAATTTATGCTAATTAAATGTACACGTGATGTGCGCTTGGTATGTAACTCGCTTCACGTGAAAGATAAAGAAATGCGGTTTTCAAAATTAGATTCCCCATGTACATATTAGTCTAAAAACAAATTTTTATTGATATTGGTTCATGGTAACCATGACTTTGAAATTTACGTGAACTTTAATTTATGCTAATTAAATGTACACGTGATGTGCACTTGGTATGTAACTCGCTTCACGTGAAAGATAAAGAGATGCGGTTTTCAAAATTTGATTCCCCATGTCCATATTAGTCTAAAAACAAATTTTTATTGATATTGGTTCATGGTAACCATGACTTTGAAATTTACGTGAACTTTAATTTATGCTAATTAAATGTACACGTGATGTGCACTTGGTATGTAACTCGCTTCACGTGGAAGATAAAGAAATGCGGTTTTCAAAATTAGATTCGTCATGTCCATATTAGTCTAAAAACAAATTTTTATTGATATTGGTTCATGGTAACCATGACTTTGAAATTTACGTGAACTTTAATTTATGCTAATTAAATGTACACGTGATGTGCACTTGGTATGTAACTCGCTTCACGTGGAAGATAAAGAGATGCGGTTTTCAAAATTAGATTCCCCATGTCCATATTAGTCTAAAAACAAATTTTTATTGATATTGGTTCATGGTAACCATGACTTTGAAATTTACGTGAACTTTAATTTATGCTAATTAAATGTACACGTGATGTGCACTTGGTATGTAACTCGCTTCACGTGAAAGATAAAAAGATGCGGTTTTCAACATTAGATTCCCCATGTCCATATTAGTCTAAAAACAAATTTTTATTGATATTGGTGCATGGTAACCATGACTTTGAAATTTACGTGAACTTTAATTTATGCTAATTAAATGTACACGTGATGTGCACTTGGTATGTAACTCGCTTCACGTGAAAGATAAAGAGATGCGGTTTTCAAAATTTGATTCCCCATGTCCATATTAGTCTAAAAACAAATTTTTATTGATATTGGTTCATGGTAACCATGACTTTGAAATTTACGTGAACTTTAATTTATGCTAATTAAATGTACACGTGATGTGCACTTGGTATGTAACTCGCTTCACGTGGAAGATAAAGAAATGCGGTTTTCAAAATTAGATTCTTCATGTCCATATTAGTCTAAAAACAAATTTTTATTGATATTGGTTCATGGTAACCATGACTTTGAAATTTACGTGAACTTTAATTTATGCTAATTAAATGTACACGTGATGTGCACTTGGTATGTAACTCGCTTCACGTGGAAGATAAAGAGATGCGGTTTTCAAAATTAGATTCCCCATGTCCATATTAGTCTAAAAACAAATTTTTATTGATATTGGTTCATGGTAACCATGACTTTGAAATTTACGTGAACTTTAATTTATGCTAATTAAATGTACACGTGATGTGCACTTGGTATGTAACTCGCTTCACGTGAAAGATAAAAAGATGCGGTTTTCAACATTAGATTCCCCATGTCCATATTAGTCTAAAAACAAATTTTTATTGATATTGGTGCATGGTAACCATGACTTTGAAATTTACGTGAACTTTAATTTATGCTAATTAAATGTACACGTGATGTGCACTTGGTATGTAACTCGCTTCACGTGAAAGATAAAGTGATGCGGTTTTCAAAATTAGATTCCCCATGTCCATATTAGTCTAAAAACAAATTTTTATTGATATTGGTTCATGGTAACCATGACTTTGAAATTTACGTGAACTTTAATTTATGCTAATTAAATGTACACGTGATGTGCACTTGGTATGTAACTCGCTTCACGTGAAAGATAAAGAGATGCGGTTTTCAAAATTTGATTCCCCATGTCCATATTAGTCTAAAAACAAATTTTTATTAATATTGGTTCATGGTAACCATGACTTTGAAATTTACGTGAACTTTAATTTATGCTAATTAAATGTACACGTGATGTGCACTTGGTATGTAACTCGCTTCACGTGAAAGATAAAGAAATGCGGTTTTCAAAATTAGATTCCCCATGTCCATATTAGTCTAAAAACAAATTTTTATTGATATTGGTTCATGGTAACCATGACTTTGAAATTTACGTGAACTTTAATTTATGCTAATTAAATGTACACGTGATGTGCACTTGGTATGTAACTCGCTTCACGTGAAAGATAAAGAGATGCGGTTTTCAAAATTTGATTCCCCATGTCCATATTAGTCTAAAAACAAATTTTTATTGATATTGGTTCATGGTAACCATGACTTTGAAATTTACGTGAACTTTAATTTATGCTAATTAAATGTACACGTGATGTGCACTTGGTATGTAACTCGCTTCACGTGAAAGATAAAGAAATGCGGTTTTCAAAATTAGATTCCCCATGTCCATATTAGTCTAAAAACAAATTTTTATTGATATTGGTTCATGGTAACCATGACTTTGAAATTTACGTGAACTTTAATTTATGCTAATTAATTGTACACGTGATGTGCACTTGGTATGTAACTCGCTTCACGTGAAAGATAAAGAGATGCGGTTTTCAAAATTAGATTCCCCATGTACATATTAGTCTAAAAACAAATTTTTATTGATATTGGTTCATGGTAACCATGACTTTGAAATTTACGTGAACTTTAATTTATGCTAATTAAATGTACACGTGATGTGCACTTGGTATGTAACTCGCTTCACGTGAAAGATAAAGAGATGCGGTTTTCAACATTAGATTCCCCATGTCCATATTAGTCTAAAAACAAATTTTTATTGATATTGGTGCATGGTAACCATGACTTTGAAATTTACGTGAACTTTAATTTATGCTAATTAAATGTGCACGTGATGTGCACTTGGTATGTAACTCGCTTCACGTGAAAGATAAAGAGATGCGGTTTTCAAAATTAGATTCCCCATGTCCATATTAGTCTAAAAACAAATTTTTATTGATATTGGTGCATGGTAACCATGACTTTGAAATTTACGTGAACTTTAATTTATGCTAATTAAATGTACACGTGATGTGCACTTGGTATGTAACTCGCTTCACGTGAAAGATAAAGAGATGCGGTTTTCAAAATTAGATTCCCCATGTCCATATTAGTCTAAAAACAAATTTTTATTGATATTGGTTAATGGTAACCATGACTTTGAAATTTACGTGAACTTTAATTTATGCTAATTAAATGTACACGTGATGTGCACTTGATATGTAACTCGTTTCACGTGAAAGATAAAGAGATGCGGTTTTCAAAATTAGATTCCCCATGTCCATATAAGTCTAAAAACAGATTTTTATTGATATTGGTGCATGGTAACCATGACTTTGAAATTTACGTGAACTTTAATTTATGCTAATTAAATGTACACGTGATGTGCACTTGGTATGTAACTCGCTTCACGTGAAAGATAAAGAAATGCGGTTTTCAAAATTAGATTCCCCATGTCCATATTAGTCTAAAAACAAATTTTTATTGATATTGGTTCATGGTAACCATGACTTTGAAATTTACGTTAACTTTAATTTATGCTAATTAAATGTACACGTGATGTGCACTTGGTATGTAACTCGCTTCACGTGAAAGATAAAGAGATGCGGTTTTCAAAATTTGATTCCCCATGTCCATATTAGTCTAAAAACAAATTTTTATTGATATTGGTTCATGGTAACCATGACTTTGAAATTTACGTGAACTTTAATTTATGCTAATTAAATGTACACGTGATGTGCACTTGGTATGTAACTCGCTTCACGTGAAAGATAAAGAAATGCGGTTTTCAAAATTAGATTCCCCATGTCCATATTAGTCTAAAAACAAATTTTTATTGATATTGGTTCATGGTAACCATGACTTTGAAATTTACGTGAACTTTAATTTATGCTAATTAATTGTACACGTGATGTGCACTTGGTATGTAACTCGCTTCACGTGAAAGATAAAGAGATGCGGTTTTCAAAATTAGATTCCCCATGTACATATTAGTCTAAAAACAAATTTTTATTGATATTGGTTCATGGTAACCATGACTTTGAAATTTACGTGAACTTTAATTTATGCTAATTAAATGTACACGTGATGTGCACTTGGTATGTAACTCGCTTCACGTGAAAGATAAAGAGATGCGGTTTTCAACATTAGATTTCCCATGTCCATATTAGTCTAAAAACAAATTTTTATTGATATTGGTGCATGGTAACCATGACTTTGAAATTTACGTGAACTTTAATTTATGCTAATTAAATGTGCACGTGATGTGCACTTGGTATGTAACTCGCTTCACGTGAAAGATAAAGAGATGCGGTTTTCAAAATTAGATTCCCCATGTCCATATTAGTCTAAAAACAAATTTTTATTGATATTGGTGCATGGTAACCATGACTTTGAAATTTACGTGAACTTTAATTTATGCTAATTAAATGTACACGTGATGTGCACTTGGTATGTAACTCGCTTCACGTGAAAGATAAAGAGATGCGGTTTTCAAAATTAGATTCCCCATGTCCATATTAGTCTAAAAACAAATTTTTATTGATATTGGTTAATGGTAACCATGACTTTGAAATTTACGTGAACTTTAATTTATGCTAATTAAATGTACACGTGATGTGCACTTGATATGTAACTCGTTTCACGTGAAAGATAAAGAGATGCGGTTTTCAAAATTAGATTCCCCATGTCCATATTAGTCTAAAAACAGATTTTTATTGATATTGGTGCATGGTAACCATGACTTTGAAATTTACGTGAACTTTAATTTATGCTAATTAAATGTACACGTGATGTGCACTTGGTATGTAACTCGCTTCACGTGAAAGATAAAGAAATGCGGTTTTCAAAATTAGATTCCCCATGTACATATTAGTCTAAAAACAAATTTTTATAGATATTGGTGCATGGTAACCATGACTTTGAAATTTACGTGAACTTTAATTTATGCTAATTAAATGTACACGTGATGTGCGCTTGGTATGTAACTCGCTTCACGTGAAAGATAAAGAACTGCGGTTTTCAAAATTAGATTCCCCATGTACATATTAGTCTAAAAACAAATTTTTATTGATATTGGTTCATGGTAACCATGACTTTGAAATTTACGTGAACTTTAATTTATGCTAATTAAATGTACACGTGATGTGCACTTGGTATGTAACTCGCTTCACGTGAAAGATAAAGAGATGCGGTTTTCAAAATTTGATTCCCCATGTCCATATTAGTCTAAAAACAAATTTTTATTGATATTGGTTCATGGTAACCATGACTTTGAAATTTACGTGAACTTTAATTTATGCTAATTAAATGTACACGTGATGTGCACTTGGTATGTAACTCGCTTCACGTGGAAGATAAAGAAATGCGGTTTTCAAAATTAGATTCTTCATGTCCATATTAGTCTAAAAACAAATTTTTATTGATATTGGTTCATGGTAACCATGACTTTGAAATTTACGTGAACTTTAATTTATGCTAATTAAATGTACACGTGATGTGCACTTGGTATGTAACTCGCTTCACGTGGAAGATAAAGAGATGCGGTTTTCAAAATTAGATTCCCCATGTCCATATTAGTCTAAAAACAAATTTTTATTGATATTGGTTCATGGTAACCATGACTTTGAAATTTACGTGAACTTTAATTTATGCTAATTAAATGTACACGTGATGTGCACTTGGTATGTAACTCGCTTCACGTGAAAGATAAAAAGATGCGGTTTTCAACATTAGATTCCCCATGTCCATATTAGTCTAAAAACAAATTTTTATTGATATTGGTGCATGGTAACCATGACTTTGAAATTTACGTGAACTTTAATTTATGCTAATTAAATGTACACGTGATGTGCACTTGGTATGTAACTCGCTTCACGTGAAAGATAAAGAGATGCGGTTTTCAAAATTTGATTCCCCATGTCCATATTAGTCTAAAAACAAATTTTTATTGATATTGGTTCATGGTAACCATGACTTTGAAATTTACGTGAACTTTAATTTATGCTAATTAAATGTACACGTGATGTGCACTTGGTATGTAACTCGCTTCACGTGGAAGATAAAGAAATGCGGTTTTCAAAATTAGATTCTTCATGTCCATATTAGTCTAAAAACAAATTTTTATTGATATTGGTTCATGGTAACCATGACTTTGAAATTTACGTGAACTTTAATTTATGCTAATTAAATGTACACGTGATGTGCACTTGGTATGTAACTCGCTTCACGTGGAAGATAAAGAGATGCGGTTTTCAAAATTAGATTCCCCATGTCCATATTAGTCTAAAAACAAATTTTTATTGATATTGGTTCATGGTAACCATGACTTTGAAATTTACGTGAACTTTAATTTATGCTAATTAAATGTACACGTGATGTGCACTTGGTATGTAACTCGCTTCACGTGAAAGATAAAAAGATGCGGTTTTCAACATTAGATTCCCCATGTCCATATTAGTCTAAAAACAAATTTTTATTGATATTGGTGCATGGTAACCATGACTTTGAAATTTACGTGAACTTTAATTTATGCTAATTAAATGTACACGTGATGTGCACTTGGTATGTAACTCGCTTCACGTGAAAGATAAAGTGATGCGGTTTTCAAAATTAGATTCCCCATGTCCATATTAGTCTAAAAACAAATTTTTATTGATATTGGTTCATGGTAACCATGACTTTGAAATTTACGTGAACTTTAATTTATGCTAATTAAATGTACACGTGATGTGCACTTGGTATGTAACTCGCTTCACGTGAAAGATAAAGAGATGCGGTTTTCAAAATTTGATTCCCCATGTCCATATTAGTCTAAAAACAAATTTTTATTAATATTGGTTCATGGTAACCATGACTTTGAAATTTACGTGAACTTTAATTTATGCTAATTAAATGTACACGTGATGTGCACTTGGTATGTAACTCGCTTCACGTGAAAGATAAAGAAATGCGGTTTTCAAAATTAGATTCCCCATGTCCATATTAGTCTAAAAACAAATTTTTATTGATATTGGTTCATGGTAACCATGACTTTGAAATTTACGTGAACTTTAATTTATGCTAATTAATTGTACACGTGATGTGCACTTGGTATGTAACTCGCTTCACGTGAAAGATAAAGAGATGCGGTTTTCAAAATTAGATTCCCCATGTACATATTAGTCTAAAAACAAATTTTTATTGATATTGGTTCATGGTAACCATGACTTTGAAATTTACGTGAACTTTAATTTATGCTAATTAAATGTACACGTGATGTGAACTTGGTATGTAACTCGCTTCACGTGAAAGATAAAGAGATGCGGTTTTCAACATTAGATTCCCCATGTCCATATTAGTCTAAAAACAAATTTTTATTGATATTGGTGCATGGTAACCATGACTTTGAAATTTACGTGAACTTTAATTTATGCTAATTAAATGTGCACGTGATGTGCACTTGGTATGTAACTCGCTTCACGTGAAAGATAAAGCGATGCGGTTTTCAAAATTAGATTCCCCATGTCCATATTAGTCTAAAAACAAATTTTTATTGATATTGGTGCATGGTAACCATGACTTTGAAATTTACGTGAACTTTAATTTATGCTAATTAAATGTACACGTGATGTGCACTTGGTATGTAACTCGCTTCACGTGAAAGATAAAGAGATGCGGTTTTCAAAATTAGATTCCCCATGTCCATATTAGTCTAAAAACAAATTTTTATTGATATTGGTTAATGGTAACCATGACTTTGAAATTTACGTGAACTTTAATTTATGCTAATTAAATGTACACGTGATGTGCACTTGATATGTAACTCGTTTCACGTGAAAGATAAAGAGATGCGGTTTTCAAAATTAGATTCCCCATGTCCATATTAGTCTAAAAACAGATTTTTATTGATATTGGTGCATGGTAACCATGACTTTGAAATTTACGTGAACTTTAATTTATGCTAATTAAATGTACACGTGATGTGCACTTGGTATGTAACTCGCTTCACGTGAAAGATAAAGAAATGCGGTTTTCAAAATTAGATTCCCCATGTACATATTAGTCTAAAAACAAATTTTTATTGATATTGGTGCATGGTAACCATGACTTTGAAATTTACGTGAACTTTAATTTATGCTAATTAAATGTACACGTGATGTGCACTTGGTATGTAACTCGCTTCACGTGAAAGATAAAGAAATGCGGTTTTCAAAATTAGATTCCCCATGTACATATTAGTCTAAAAACAAATTTTTATTGATATTGGTTCATGGTAACCATGACTTTGAAATTTACGTGAACTTTAATTTATGCTAATTAAATGTACACGTGATGTGCACTTGGTATGTAACTCGCTTCACGTGCAAGATAAAGAGATGCGGTTTTCAAAATTAGATTCCCCATGTCCATATTAGTCTAAAAACAAATTTTTATTGATATTGGTTCATGGTAACCATGACTTTGAAATTTACGTGAACTTTAATTTATGCTAATTAAATGTACACGTGATGTGCACTTGGTATGTAACTCGCTTCACGTGAAAGATAAAGTGATGCGGTTTTCAAAATTAGATTCCCCATGTCCATATTAGTCTAAAAACAAATTTTTATTGATATTGGTTCATGGTAACCATGACTTTGAAATTTACGTGAACTCTAATTTATGCTAATTAAATGTACACGTGATGTGCACTTGGTATGTAACTCGCTTCACGTGAAAGATAAAGAGATGCGGTTTTCAAAATTAGATTCCCCATGTCCATATTAGTCTAAAAACAAATTTTTATTGATATTGGTTCATGGTAATCATGACTTTGAAATTTACGTGAACCTTAATTTATGCTAATTAATTGTACACGTGATGTGCACTTGGTATGTAACTCGCTTCACGTGAAAGATAAAGAGATGCGGTTTTCAAAATTAGATTCCCCATGTACATATTAGTCTAAAAACAAATTTTTATTGATATTGGTTCATGGTAACCATGACTTTGAAATTTACGTGAACTTTAATTTATGCTAATTAAATGTACACGTGATGTGCACTTGGTATGTAACTCGCTTCACGTGAAAGATAAAGAGATGCGGTTTTCAACATTAGATTCCCCATGTCCATATTAGTCTAAAAACAAATTTTTATTGATATTGGTGCATGGTAACCATGACTTTGAAATTTAGGTGAACTTTAATTTATGCTAATTAAATGTGCACGTGATGTGCACTTGGTATGTAACTCGCTTCACGTGAAAGATAAAGAGATGCGCTTTTCAAAATTAGATTCCCCATGTCCATATTAGTCTAAAAACAAATTTTTATTGATATTGGTGCATGGTAACCATGACTTTGAAATTTACGTGAACTTTAATTTATGCTAATTAAATGTACACGTGATGTGCACTTGGTATGTAACTCGCTTCACGTGAAAGATAAAGAGATGCGGTTTTCAAAATTAGATTCCCCATGTCCATATTAGTCTAAAAACAAATTTTTATTGATATTGGTTAATGGTAACCATGACTTTGAAATTTACGTGAACTTTAATTTATGCTAATTAAATGTACACGTGATGTGCACTTGATATGTAACTCGTTTCACGTGAAAGATAAAGAAATGCGGTTTTCAAAATTAGATTCCCCATGTCCATATTAGTCTAAAAACAGATTTTTATTGATATTGGTGCATGGTAACCATGACTTTGAAATTTACGTGAACTTTAATTTATGCTAATTAAATGTACACGTGATGTGCACTTGGTATGTAACTCGCTTCACGTGAAAGATAAAGAAATGCGGTTTTCAAAATTAGATTCCCCATGTACATATTAGTCTAAAAACAAATTTTTATTGATATTGGTTCATGGTAACCATGACTTTGAAATTTACGTGAACTTTAATTTATGCTAATTAAATGTACACGTGATGTGCACTTGGTATGTAACTCGCTTCACGTGCAAGATAAAGAGATGCGGTTTTCAAAATTAGATTCCCCATGTCCATATTAGTCTAAAAACAAATTTTTATTGATATTGGTGCATGGTAACCATGACTTTGAAATTTACGTGAACTTTAATTTATGCTAATTAAATGTACACGTGATGTGCACTTGGTATGTAACTCGCTTCACGTGAAAGATAAAGAGATGCGGTTTTCAAAATTAGATTCCCCATGTCCATATTAGTCTAAAAACAGATTTTTATTGATATTGGTTCATGGTATCCATGACTTTGAAATTTACGTGAACTTTAATTTATGCTAATTAAATGTACACGTGATGTGCACTTGGTATGTAACTCGCTTCACGTGAAATATAAAGAGATGCGGTTTTCAAAATTAGATTCCCCATGTCCATATTAGTCTAAAAACAAATTTTTATTGATATTGGTGCATGGTAACCATGACTTTGAAATTTACGTGAACTTTAATTTATGCTAATTAAATGTACACGTGATGTGCACTTGGTATGTAACTCGCTTCACGTGAAAGATAAAGTGATGCGGTTTTCAAAATTAGATTCCCCATGTCCATATTAGTCTAAAAACAAATTTTTATTGATATTGGTTCATGGTAACCATGACTTTGAAATTTACGTGAACTTTAATTTATGCTAATTAAATGTACACGTGATGTGCACTTGGTATGTAACTCGCTTCACGTGAAAGATAAAGAGATGCGGTTTTCAAAATTTGATTCCCCATGTCCATATTAGTCTAAAAACAAATTTTTATTGATATTGGTTCATGGTAACCATGACTTTGAAATTTACGTGAACTTTAATTTATGCTAATTAAATGTACACGTGATGTGCACTTGGTATGTAACTCGCTTCACGTGAAAGATAAAGAGATGCGGTTTTCAACATTAGATTCCCCATGTCCATATTAGTCTAAAAACAAATTTTTATTGATATTGGTGCATGGTAACCATGACTTTGAAATTTACGTGAACTTTAATTTATGCTAATTAAATGTGCACGTGATGTGCACTTGGTATGTAACTCGCTTCAAGTGAAAGATAAAGAGATGCGGTTTTCAAAATTAGATTCCCCATGTCCATATTAGTCTAAAAACAAATTTTTATTGATATTGGTGCATGGTAACCATGACTTTGAAATTTACGTGAACTTTAATTTATGCTAATTAAATGTACACGTGATGTGCACTTGGTATGTAACTCGCTTCACGTGAAAGATAAAGAGATGCGGTTTTCAAAATTAGATTCCCCATGTCCATATTAGTCTAAAAACAAATTTTTATTGATATTGGTTAATGGTAACCATGACTTTGAAATTTACGTGAACTTTAATTTATGCTAATTAAATGTACACGTGATGTGCACTTGATATGTAACTCGCTTCACGTGAAAGATAAAGAAATGCGGTTTTCAAAATTAGATTCCCCATGTACATATTAGTCTAAAAACAAATTTTTATTGATATTGGTGCATGGTAACCATGACTTTGAAATTTACGTGAACTTTAATTTATGCTAATTAAATGTACACGTGATGTGCACTTGGTATGTAACTCGCTTCACGTGAAAGATAAAGAAATGCGGTTTTCAAAATTAGATTCCCCATGTACATATTAGTCTAAAAACAAATTTTTATTGATATTGGTTCATGGTAACCATGACTTTGAAATTTACGTGAACTTTAATTTATGCTAATTAAATGTACACGTGATGTGCACTTGGTATGTAACTCGCTTCACGTGCAAGATAAAGAGATGCGGTTTTCAAAATTAGATTCCCCATGTCCATATTAGTCTAAAAACAAATTTTTATTGATATTGGTGCATGGTAACCATGACTTTGAAATTTACGTGAACTTTAATTTATGCTAATTAAATGTACACGTGATGTGCACTTGGTATGTAACTCGCTTCACGTGAAAGATAAAGAGATGCGGTTTTCAAAATTAGATTCCCCATGTCCATATTAGTCTAAAAACAAATTTTTATTGATATTGGTTCATGGTAACCATGACTTTGAAATTTACGTGAACTTTAATTTATGCTAATTAAATGTACACGTGATGTGCACTTGGTATGTAACTCGCTTCACGTGAAATATAAAGAGATGCGGTTTTCAAAATTAGATTCCCCATGTCCATATTAGTCTAAAAACAAATTTTTATTGATATTGGTGCATGGTAACCATGACTTTGAAATTTACGTGAACTTTAATTTATGCTTATTAAATGTACACGTGATGTGCACTTGGTATGTAACTCGCTTCACGTGAAAGATAAAGTGATGCGGTTTTCAAAATTAGATTCCCCATGTCCATATTAGTCTAAAAACAAATTTTTATTGATATTGGTTCATGGTAACCATGACTTTGAAATTTACGTGAACTTTAATTTATGCTAATTAAATGTACACGTGATGTGCACTTGGTATGTAACTCGCTTCACGTGAAAGATAAAGAGATGCGGTTTTCAAAATTTGATTCCCCATGTCCATATTAGTCTAAAAACAAATTTTTATTGATATTGGTTCATGGTAACCATGACTTTGAAATTTACGTGAACTTTAATTTATGCTAATTAAATGTACACGTGATGTGCACTTGGTATGTAACTCGCTTCACGTGGAAGATAAAGAGATGCGGTTTTCAAAATTAGATTCCCCATGTCCATATTAGTTTAAAAACAAATTTTTATTGATATTGGTTCATGGTAACCATGACTTTGAAATTTACGTGAACTTTAATTTATGCTAATTAAATGTACACGTGATGTGCACTTGGTATGTAACTCGCTTCACGTGGAAGATAAAGAGATGCGGTTTTCAAAATTAGATTCCCCATGTCCATATTAGTCTAAAAACAAATTTTTATTGATATTGGTGCATGGTAACCATGACTTTGAAATTTACGTGAACTTTAATTTATGCTAATTAAATGTACACGTGATGTGCACTTGGTATGTAACTCGCTTCACGTGAAAGATAAAGAGATGCGGTTTTCAAAATTAGATTCCCCATGTCCATATTAGTCTAAAAACAAATTTTTATTGATATTGGTTCATGGTAACCATGACTTTGAAATTTACGTGAACTTTAATTTATGCTAATTAAATGTACACGTGATGTGCACTTGGTATGTAACTCGCTTCACGTGAAAGATAAAGAGATGCGGTTTTCAAAATTAGATTCCCCATGTCCATATTAGTCTAAAAACAAATTTTTATTGATATTGGTGCATGGTAACCATGACTTTGAAATTTACGTGAACTTTAATTTATGCTAATTAAATGTACACGTGATGTGCACTTGGTATGTAACTCGCTTCACGTGAAAGATAAAGAGATGCGGTTTTCAAAATTAGATTCCCCATGTCCATATTAGTCTAAAAACAAATTTTTATTGATATTGGTTAATGGTAACCATGACTTTGAAATTTACGTGAACTTTAATTTATGCTAATTAAATGTACACGTGATGTGCACTTGATATGTAACTCGCTTCACGTGAAAGATAAAGAGATGCGGTTTTCAAAATTAGATTCCCCATGTCCATATTAGTCTAAAAACAAATTTTTATTGATATTGGTGCATGGTAACCATGACTTTGAAATTTACGTGAACTTTAATTTATGCTAATTAAATGTACACGTGATGTGCACTTGGTATGTAACTCGCTTCACGTGAAAGATAAAGAGATGCGGTTTTCAAATTTAGATTCCCCATGTCCATATTAGTCTAAAAACAGATTTTTATTGATATTGGTGCATGGTAACCATGACTTTGAAATTTACGTGAACTTTAATTTATGCTAATTAAATGTACACGTGATGTGCACTTGGTATGTAACTCGCTTCACGTGAAAGATAAAGAAATGCGGTTTTCAAAATTAGATTCCCCATGTACATATTAGTCTAAAAACAAATTTTTATTGATATTGGTTCATGGTAACCATGACTTTGAAATTTACGTGAACTTTAATTTATGCTAATTAAATGTACACGTGATGTGCACTTGGTATGTAACTCGCTTCACGTGCAAGATAAAGAGATGCGGTTTTCAAAATTAGATTCCCCATGTCCATATTAGTCTAAAAACAAATTTTTATTGATATTGGTTCATGGTAACCATGACTTTGAAATTTACGTGAACTTTAATTTATGCTAATTAAATGTACACGTGATGTGCACTTGGTATGTAACTCGCTTCACGTGAAAGATAAAGAGATGCGGTTTTCAAAATTAGATTCCCCATGTCCATATTAGTCTAAAAACAAATTTTTATTGATATTGGTTCATGGTAACCATGACTTTGAAATTTACGTGAACTTTAATTTATGCTAATTAAATGTACACGTGATGTGCACTTGATATGTAACTCGCTTCACGTGGAAGATAAAGAGATGCGGTTTTCAAAATTAGATTCCCCATGTCCATATTAGTCTAAAAACAAATTTTTATTGATATTGGTTCATGGTAACCATGACTTTGAAATTTACGTGAACTT
The DNA here is from genome assembly GCA_964057225.1 of Auanema rhodensis. Taxonomy (NCBI): domain Eukaryota; kingdom Metazoa; phylum Nematoda; class Chromadorea; order Rhabditida; family Rhabditidae; genus Auanema; species Auanema rhodense. Next base: position 603,898 of record CAXKVF010000076.1, on the reverse strand, counting down.
TAATTTATGCTAATTAAATGTACACGTGATGTGCACTTGGTATGTAACTCGCTTCACGTGGAAGATAAAGAGATGCGGTTTTCAAAATTAGATTCCCCATGTCCATATTAGTCTAAAAACAAATTTTTATTGATATTGGTGCATGGTAACCATGACTTTGAAATTCACGTGAACTTTAATTTATGCTAATTAAATGTACACGTGATGTGCACTTGGTATGTAACTCGCTTCACGTGGAAGATAAAGAGATGCGGTTTTCAAAATTAGATTCCCCATGTCCATATTAGTCTAAAAACAAATTTTTATTGATATTGGTTCATGGTAACCATGACTTTGAAATTTACGTGAACTTTAATTTATGCTAATTAAATGTACACGTGATGTGCACTTGGTATGTAACTCGCTTCACGTGAAAGATAAAGAGATGCGGTTTTCAAAATTAGATTCCCCATGTCCATATTAGTCTAAAAACAAATTTTTATTGATATTGGTTAATGGTAACCATGACTTTGAAATTTACGTGAACTTTAATTTATGCTAATTAAGTGTACACGTGATGTGCACTTGATATGTAACTCGCTTCACGTGAAAGATAAAGAGATGCGGTTTTCAAAATTAGATTCCCCATGTCCATATTAGTCTAAAAACAAATTTTTATTGATATTGGTGCATGGTAACCATGACTTTGAAATTTACGTGAACTTTAATTTATGCTAATTAAATGTACACGTGATGTGCACTTGGTATGTAACTCGCTTCACGTGAAAGATAAAGAGATGCGGTTTTCAAAATTAGATTCCCCATGTCCATATTAGTCTAAAAACAAATTTTTATTGATATTGGTGCATGGTAACCATGACTTTGAAATTTACGTGAACTTTAATTTATGCTAATTAAATGTACACGTGATGTGCACTTGGTATGTAACTCGCTTCACGTGAAAGATAAAGAGATGCGGTTTTCAAAATTAGATTCCCCATGTCCATATTAGTCTAAAAACAAATTTTTATTGATATTGGTTAATGGTAACCATGACTTTGACATTTACGTGAACTTTAATTTATGCTAATTAAATGTACACGTGATGTGCACTTGATATGTAACTCGCTTCACGTGAAAGATAAAGAGATGCGGTTTTCAAAATTAGATTCCCCATGTCCATATTAGTCTAAAAACAAATTTTTATTGATATTGGTGCATGGTAACAATGACTTTGAAATTTACGTGAACTTTAATTTATGCTAATTAAATGTACACGTGATGTGCACTTGGTATGTAACTCGCTTCACGTGAAAGATAAAGAGATGCGGTTTTCAAAATTAGATTCCCCATGTACATATTAGTCTAAAAACAAATTTTTATTAATATTGGTTCATGGTAACCATGACTTTGAAATTTACGTGAACTTTAATTTATGCTAATTAAATGTACACGTGATGTGCACTTGGTATGTAACTCGCTTCACGTGGAAGATAAAGAGATGCGGTTTTCAAAATTAGATTTCCCATGTCCATATTAGTCTAAAAACAAATTTTTATTGATATTGGTTCATGGTAACCATGACTTTGAAATTTACGTGAACTTTAATTTATGCTAATTAAATGTACACGTGATGTGCACTTGGTATGTAACTCGCTTCACGTGAAATATAAAGAGATGCGGTTTTCAAAATTAGATTCCCCATGTCCATATTAGTCTAAAAACAAATTTTTATTGATATTGGTGCATGGTAACCATGACTTTGAAATTTACGTGAACTTTAATTTATGCTAATTAAATGTACACGTGATGTGCACTTGGTATGTAACTCGCTTCACGTGAAAGATAAAGTGATGCGGTTTTCAAAATTAGATTCCCCATGTCCATATTAGTCTAAAAACAAATTTTTATTGATATTGGTTCATGGTAACCATGACTTTGAAATTTACGTGAACTTTAATTTATGCTAATTAAATGTACACGTGATGTGCACTTGGTATGTAACTCGCTTCACGTGGAAGATAAAGAGATGCGGTTTTCAAAATTAGATTCCCCATGTCCATATTAGTCTAAAAACAAATTTTTATTGATATTGGTGCATGGTAACCATGACTTTGAAATTTACGTGAACTTTAATTTATGCTAATTAAATGTACACGTGATGTGCACTTGGTATGTAACTCGCTTCACGTGAAAGATAAAGAGATGCGGTTTTCAAAATTAGATTCCCCATGTCCATATTAGTCTAAAATAAATTTTTATTGATATTGGTTCATGGTAACCATGACTTTGAAATTTACGTGAACTTTAATTTATGCTAATTAAATGTACACGTGATGTGCACTTGGTATGTAACTCGCTTCACGTGAAAGATAAAGAGATGCGGTTTTCAAAATTAGATTTCTCATTTCCATATTAGTCTAAAAACAAATTTTTATTGATATTGGTGCATGGTAACCATGACTTTGAAATTTACGTGAACTTTAATTTATGCTAATTAAATGTACACGTGATGTGCACTTGGTATGTAACTCGCTTCACGTGAAAGATAAAGAGATGCGGTTTTCAAAATTAGATTTCCCATGTCCATATTAGTCTAAAAACAAATTTTTATTGATATTGGTTAATGTTAACCATGACTTTGAAATTTACGTGAACTTTAATTTATGCTAATTAAATGTTCACGTGATGTGCATTTGATATGTAACTCGCTTCACGTGAAAGATAAAGAGATGCGGTTTTCAAAATTAGATTCCCCATGTCCATATTAGTCTAAAAACAAATTTTTATTGATATTGGTGCATGGTAACCATGACTTTGAAATTTACGTGAACTTTAATTTATGCTAATTAAATGTACACGTGATGTGCACTTGGTATGTAACTCGCTTCACGTGAAAGATAAAGAGATGCGGTTTTCAAAATTAGATTCCCCATGTCCATATTAGTCTAAAAACAGATTTTTATTGATATTGGTGCATGGTAACCATGACTTTGAAATTTACGTGAACTTTAATTTATGCTAATTAAATGTACACGTGATGTGCACTTGGTATGTAACTCGCTTCACGTGAAAGATAAAGAGATGCGGTTTTCAAAATTAGATTCCCCATGTCCATATTAGTCTAAAAACAAATTTTTATTGATATTGGTTAATGGTAACCATGACTTTGAAATTTACGTGAACTTTAATTTATGCTAATTAAGTGTACACGTGATGTGCACTTGATATGTAACTCGCTTCACGTGAAAGATAAAGAGATGCGGTTTTCAAAATTAGATTCCCCATGTCCATATTAGTCTAAAAACAAATTTTTATTGATATTGGTGCATGGTAACCATGACTTTGAAATTTACGTGAACTTTAATTTATGCTAATTAAATGTACACGTGATGTGCACTTGGTATGTAACTCGCTTCACGTGAAAGATAAAGAGATGCGGTTTTCAAAATTAGATTCCCCATGTCCATATTAGTCTAAAAACAAATTTTTATTGATATTGGTGCATGGTAACCATGACTTTGAAATTTACGTGAACTTTAATTTATGCTAATTAAATGTACACGTGATGTGCACTTGGTATGTAACTCGCTTCACGTGAAAGATAAAGAGATGCGGTTTTCAAAATTAGATTCCCCATGTCCATATTAGTCTAAAAACAAATTTTTATTGATATTGGTTAATGGTAACCATGACTTTGACATTTACGTGAACTTTAATTTATGCTAATTAAATGTACACGTGATGTGCACTTGGTATGTAACTCGCTTCACGTGAAAGATAAAGAGATGCGGTTTTCAAAATTAGATTCCCCATGTCCATATTAGTCTAAAAACAAATTTTTATTGATATTGGTTCATGGTAACCATGACTTTGAAATTTACGTGAACTTTAATTTATGCTAATTAAATGTACACGT